>JAYRBW010024362.1:0-12511 GCA_036023295.1 Invenusta paracnida
ATTTGGACACAAAATGAAAAGCATCATTCATTCGGGTGGAAACAGACTTTTCCTCCCTCATGAAAATAGCTATAAACGAAGCATTCTTTACAAAATCTTAAGAATTAAATGAACACATAAATTCAACCATACCAACTTCAACCATCAATATTGCGCAAAGGAATTGAGCTATACGATTGTTTAATACATGGCACGATGACTGGCGTACAAGGTTAGAAGGTCCTCTCAAAGTATTTGAAAAACTGCAAGATATTATTATTGCTCAATTAAATTATTGTTTACAATATTTTATTGCTAACGTCAGGAAAGAGGAGAGGGCATTTTCTGAATGCTGCAGCATTATTTCATTTTCAGTTATGAACTTAATAACAAATTGTCATTATTTAATGATAATGACGTGCTTTTCAGAAGCAAGAAGAGTGCTCGATGCTGACATGCGTCTTAGTGCACGAGAAGGCAGTCGAACGTACATTAATCCCAAAGCAATGTGAACCAATATTTTATACCATTGAATATGAATTGGGGGAAAAAGGTTGTTCATTGAAGCGGACATTGAAAACATTTACAATCTACGCTTATTTTTCTTATAGGAATTCTGTGTGGCTTAGGAACACAAAAATCTTCTAATCGGAGAAAATAGTCAATTGGAAATGGCAAAGAAAAATTGCAATATCATGAGCATATATCAAAGTCACGACATTTTGGCCTGAAGCAATCCAAACTGGAAAGAAAAGATGTGGTTTGTGAATCAAACAAAGAAAAGAAAAACAGATGTATTGTTGATTTGTAAAAATGTTTCATTAGCCAACGGTCAGAGAACAATGGTATCTCATTTTATCTTACGCTAATGAAAAACCACAGAATAAATGTTTGGTACAAACACTGACCGCTGGGAATTTATCAAGTTACAGAAACAACAAATAGACTTTTAAAAAAGGGCTTTGATAGTTTCTTTAGCAATACCAGTTTACGTCGAACCACGAGGTGTAAATTAGTACAAAATAGGATCCATAGTTCTGTAACAAAAGCTCTTAGTTATTTAACATATTTTGAATAATTTGAAAATCTATTGACTGAAATTTTCGATAAATTCACTTCATAATTATTACTTTTGCAACCATGGACGCAATTGACGTTGACATTCTTAATGATAATAGTGACTTAATACTTTCGAATGAACTCATAGAAGTGGATGATCGTTTCGAAAAAACAGATAACGCCTCAATTAATTTAGCGCTGGATAATGCGTTTCCAAAGAACACAAGACAGAAGCAAAATTGGCCATAACACTTTGTCGTGACTCGTTCAAAATTTAGAAAGTGAGAACTGATGGTTTAAAATTTTTAAAAGACTGAGGAATCCACTAAAGATGATCTAAATGTTTGTTTAAGGTATTTTCATTGCGTGTGAGAAAGCAAGACGGAGAGAAATATCCTCCAACAGCACTGAAAGAGGTTTCTGCGATGATACAATTTTCGTTTAACCATGATTTCAATTGAACTATTAATAATAACTTTTAATATTTAATGAATTTAAGGAGCCAAGGGCTGTTCCGAAAGGAAACAGTGCGTTGAGTTTTGTCAAACCGAAAAAACGCGCAGCTTCCATTAATAATAATTCGGAAACACGAATTATGGAACAACGGGACTTTTGGAAGCTTGAACCTCAAGCAGTTTCAACAAACTCTGCTATGTCATTTAGGTCTTCATTTAAGTTTGAGAGCCTCCCAAGAGCACTATGACGAATACGGCAAAAACTTTCAATTAGTGCTCAAAAGCGAAGAATTTTGGGATTATATATACTGAGCGTGTTTCCAAAAATGAATCATTCGATATGAAACATTCACGAATGGAACCGAAGATCAGCAGAATTTATTCTAAACAAAGTGAAGATAAAGGAAAATTCCCTGTTCATTAATATAAGCTATATATCTCATCGACAATGGGTTAAAGTTTTGAACAAGAAGGCTCTAAATTATTTTACTGGTCTTGTTGTATTATGAATAGCAAGCCAAATATATATGGTACGAGAAAAGCCTTTTAGTCTTAGAAATACACAGTATACAACAAACCATGTTAAAGAGCGAATCAAGCGAATTTTTAAATGGAAATTTTTTGACAAATTCAAGTTTACGACCGTGAAAAATCGGCAAATTATTGGAGGCATCGCTTCTGAAATTGTGCAGAAGAAGACTGGTAAAATCTCTGATTCCGCAGATAGTGCATGCACACATGCAAACATTTATGAAAAAGAAATATCTGCAGCGATTTACGGAGAAACGTCTGACTTCAGACGATGAGTTGTTGAAAATAGGTTGCCATTAATTCTGCGGAACACCATTCATTCAAATTTTACAATTGCAGTTAATATTTGCAAGTAATCATGTTTGTTTATTTCAGTATACTTACACTGGTGTAAGTATTATTCTCTGTAATACTTACATTCAATCAATTGTTATTGATTATAATAATATGGTATAGTGCAAAATACCAAAAGTTACTACTATAATATAAAATTTACAAATAACTATATTTAAGGCTTTTATATATCGAAATAATAGTATCGATTGAAATCCATATCATTAGAGTTGAAACTCAATTTCATATCTATCAATACATGAATATGCAGCTGTTTTCAATAAACTAATAAATATAAATGACAAAAGCATACAATTAAAACCATTATCGAGAATATTTTACGAATTTTCAAGTTTGCAATAATTGTATAAATATATTGATTTATATTAGCATTTTTAGCAGTCGGCATTGTAACAATTAATTATTGGTGCCTTTTTTATATCAATTCCTTCAATGGCCAAACTACGTATCTTCTACATTATTGTAACATTTTGTTTTTGAGTTTGTTTCTTGATTATGATTTTTGCGACGCTATCGTTTTTGTTTTAATTTATGTAGTGTAATGAAAATTATTAAATTCTACGTCAAATAAAATATCTGTCCCAAAGTACAAGTTATAGATCAAGCCGATACTTTGAATAAAACAAATTTTTTATTATCATTTATTAATTAATGAATAAATAGTATAATGCAAATTGTGTCATATCATTAATTTAGCTGGCAGCTGCACTACCTACTAAGTAGCTTCTTATAAAATATCCTTGTTTAATAACTTCCATAATAGAGAAATTTCTGGATTTACGAACGAAAATATGGCATTTTACACATGAAAGATATCTTGTATCTAGATATTCCGACATTTTTCGATGCTCTAGTCCAAGAGTTAATATAGATTCCTGGTGATGCTGATGTTAATAAAGTGAATGATGCAAATATTCGTAAGATGGACCTGATAGAAGAAGAGTAACAAAATCAAGCAATTCGAATGAAATAATGCACTTTAAGAACTTCTTATCGGAAAAGAAATAATCTACTGAAATTAAGACTGTATTTGTTACCGTTTTGCCTAATTAATTAAGATTTTATTATTTTAGTTTAACTTTAAGAAAGAATAGAAGAATAGAACTTTAGGTAATAGAATTGCAATCAATTGTTATACTCGACAAGTCCTTAAATTAGTTGAAATATCAACACCATCAAAAAATTCTTTTGAAGCCCGGTTAACGCGTCTGACGAAATAAAATTTATTTTTGAAGAGTATCGGCTAGTGACCTTACGACATGTAACGAATACGATCATCAGCAAAACAAAAACAACTAAGAATTTCTAAGAGTCAATAAAATGTTAAAATGTATTGTAGATAAAAACATATAATACGATTTAAAACTGAAAATTATTAATGATTTTTAGACGATTTCAAATAATTTTCAGAACGATACAGATTTCTATTTGCTACAGCTTTAGAGGCTACTGAAATTGACGCCCATGGACAGTTGTTACGGTTGTATAGCGCCTGCTAGGTCCGTTAGAACGATCAAAACTGTCTGTTCCAAGGCGACTCCTCCTATGTCTATTGCCCTCTGTGGTGTATGGTGGTGTCATAATGACATTTCAGTAATATCTTAATGTCATAAAGATGAAAACAACTTTTTCCGCTACATCCGTCAAGCTGGTGAAAGGAAAAGTGAAAAGGCCAATAGTCTACAATCAGTAATTATCACTATTCTTTAAAAATATTGAGGATCAACGAGCAAAATTAGCAGAATATATTCATTAGCAACAAGCTTCATCATCGACCTCACACGTATTTAACTTTTCCAGCAGTAACAACTGCAATATGATCTTTAATGCATCAAACAATGAAACGTAACTATGACCATACAAGCTTTTCCTATTTTTAACAGATTCCTTAAAAAATTGTAATTCTTTGTATGCTTAAATTAAACAGCCTTAAATGTCAAATTTAAATTTTGCGTGTTTATTTAAAAGCATCAATTGAACAATTTTGCGTTAAGTGACCCACATTTGATAGACATTTAATTAGAAAATTTCAGTCTCTCAATATTAGAAAAAGAAATAAAACTAAACACGGAAAGGTGCAATTTGTTTAGATCGAAATAAAACACAAATAAAATGTATGTCCTATAAATTTTGCGTCATATACTTATTCAGAGTTGAAAAAATTCCATTTGACCTATATTTATGCTTTTAGTAATAGGAATAAAAGAGGATAAAAAAATGATTAATACATTAAATCCAATTTTGTACCACCTATTCATTAAGTTTATAGCATTATGCATACATTAATTTACTTTGGTAATAATGATGTTGCACAAGCCTAGGTGACATTACACACCAACAATTATACGGGGCAAACCATACCCAGATGTATGTTTACTGGCAACATCATTTAAATACCTAAAGAATGAAGTGGGCTGCCTATATTATGCATACCAACCAGCACCAATATAGCAAGATATCGATTAATGGGACTTTTGTCACAAGTAGAATCATATAGGTATAGGTACGTCTTGCTCTGAATTGCTCCAATCTTTCGTCTCCCTTCCATCGTTGCCTATTCTTTCTGAGCTAAAATATCTCTTTTCTATATACCTATGTTTCGCCACTTTTATACAGCATATAAGTATATAGCTACTCCACTTTAATATTTAATAAAGATTGTTCAAGATCCCCAAACTGTATACCCCATACAGGAACGTCATCTTGTGTACGAAGTAAAATAGATATACCTATACTTCATACTTATCTATGTACCTATACAATGTAAAGCCAAAATCAAAGTCACTTCCCTATAGTAAGGTATAGTATGTACTATATCGTACAGTTTATGGTATCATAAAATGTAATGCGTACAAAGTAGGCTATTTACATACACTTACAAGACTAATTAAATATCGATAGTAAACTTAAAAAACATAAACAAAACAGATTACTGTTAAACAATAATATTCCAAACACGTTTTAAAGTTTAAAACATTATTAATTAAAAACTATTTCTTAAGTAAACCGTTATTTGCACTGTCTAAAGAATAATACTAATTAATTTATCAAGAAATAATTATATATTTAAATTGCGAGCATAATTTTGTAGCACGAGCGCTAAAAAATTCCGAATTAAACATAAAAAATATATATTAGAATTGCGGAGAGCACAATATATACCTCGCGGCGCGAAGCACAAGTGAAATATTGCCTAGCAATTTAAATATTTAATTTAAACAAAGCAATATTTTATTTTATTGATTAAAGATGTCATATTACTCATTTATTATGATGCTGCATGTTGCTCATATTAATTAACACAAAAAATATATATTTTAGTCTAATTGTATGTACCTGCAGTAATCACGCAGTCTTTATTAAATGTGAGGAATATACATATGTGAAGAATATGAAGAATGTGAAGAATTGTAACATTTTTGCAATGTTATATTAATAAACCTTCCTCAGCGTTTATTAATAAAAGTACAGCGTGTACAAAATGCTGCTGCCAGACATGCAACTGGATCACCATCGCTCACCCTGTCTGCACCCTTACTTCAGAGACTACATTGGCTAACGATAAAACACCACATTCTCTTTAAACTCACATATACACCCACCGCGCTATATATGAAACTACTTCTCAATATCTCCAAAATCTGGTCACAATTAAACTAACAAGACAACCTGCTGCCATCCTCCTAGGGGCAATCCCGGCGCGTTGGCGATCGGGCATTATTCGTCGTAACTCCCACTGAATGGAACAAGTTGCCATCTTCCCTGAGACTATTATTGGATTTTATTATATTAAGACTAACCTTAAAATTTATCTATTTTATACGTTTTTTACATAACCTAATTTACATACTCCTAACTTTTTTCTATGTTAATTAATATATAGCACTGTTGACATTGTGTATACACTATTTCAGAGCTTTACAAATACATAACTATTATTATTATACTGGGGGAGGGAAGGAGGAGAGGAGGGGGAGGGGAAGGTTATTTCTGGAGCTAGTACAGAAGAGATGAATTCGATGGCTTAAGAAAGGCCTTATATGTTAGAGCTCTACCCCATCCATCTATTGAAAAAAGTCAAAAGGGAATGTGATATCACAGTAATTTGTTTTTATTTCAGGACATGTATTTTCAAGTTTCTGCTCCGAAATTTAGAATTCACACATTATTTTGATGAATTTAAAAAATAAAAGTTAGAATATCGATAAAACTGCCTGCGAAATAATTTTTACGTTTTAAAAAATCTGATTAAGATTGTCAATCAGGAAAATCAATTTATGTCATTATCAATCAATTCATTTAACTATAATTTGTATTTGCAAACATTATTTTAATTGAATTTTAATTAAAAGCGAAAAATGAATTTTGATTTAGACAGAGTTGCACCCCTAGAATTTGTATAACATCGTATTTCTTCAATAATAGTGCTTAGAAACATATGACATATTTTATCAAAAAAATTAGTTGGAACATATAGGTACAATGATTACAAACAAGCTTTATAAAAAATACCTATTTTCCCTTTTTTATTAATTTAATTTATTTTAACCAATTAATCATTAAATAATCATAATTTTAACCACTTAATAATAGTTGTAAATAAATACCTCTCCAAAAATAATGTTAAAAATTAAAATCGTGACTACATACTAAGTAACACACTGGTATCCGCAGTCATTTTAATTCCAATATACATTAAGTGAGATAAAATAAATGACAACGGAAAATTTAGGAAATTGTAAAAATAGCAGCTAGCCAAATATTATAAATAAATGGAAGATAATGGAAGGGTTAGCTAAATAACATTTAGCAGCATGGTTGGGACTAGGACACATTTTCAGAGAAGATCATTAAAACATATGTCCACAATTACTTTGTAAATGTAAATCTACCTGTGTTTTAAGTAATATATTTTACAAATAAGTCTTGAATCACAGAAAGGTCCATTGTTAATGCCTTAACCAGTCTCAATCACACAATAAATATAAATGGATCATTATCATTATTGTTAATTAAATAACACATGTAAATTAATAGTTTTAGTATATCACTAGAGAGTGGTTTTTCTCAAGAATATTTTATATAATACAATTCATAACATTATTAATGGGTGGTTATTTTCTAAATATGAAGTGGAAAAAAGAAGAATATAAATGGACATGATAAAACAATTCAAGGTGTTTAATATTGATAAATACCTATATAAAGTGGTTGATTGTGAAAGAAATCTGATTAGAAAAATATGTTTCTGCATATAAATATTTAATGTTTAATGTTTCATCCAATAAAATAATAATAGTAGTTTTGTTTTATAAGTGCTATGACATTAATATTATTTTTTTAATGTCACTTAGAAAATGCCACATAATGAATAGAATATTGGTAACACTATATAATTATAGTTTTAAAATTCACATGCAAACAATAACTATGAAATATTGTTATTAAACTTAATAATATTCTAATAAAATGAATATATTATTCATATATTTTAATATAATTTTAAATTCCTTCAAATCAGTAATAAGCTATTAGCATTGTTGTTTTTTGTTATAATTTGTAAAAATATCAATATGTTTATTAGTATAGGGTATTTAGGTATCTTTCAATGGATAGATGTAGTTTAATCTTAAATAAGTGACTAAAATAATTTATTTAGATAAAATATTCTAATAAAAACTGAAAAATTACAATTGTTATACAACAATATTGTATATACTGATTTATTATAAAAAATGAAATTAACAAGCTTACAAAGTAGAAACAGAATAATATAATAAACAAGATCTGTGGTTAAAAAAACCTCAATGTAAAATTAGAGCACTGCCAGCTTATTGTCTTGTTCCTATTTTGCTACAATCCTGTTAGGCAATCAATATAATATTAATACTGATTTCTTAACAAGATTCTAGCAAAACATTTAAAAATGATAAAATGGTAGCACTGTATATTTGTATTGAATTTTCTTAGATTACAAATCATCTTGATAAAACTATTATTTTATATATGCACCCAAACAATATTTGCTTGGGCAAAAAAGGTAAACAATTTTTTATTACTCATTTTACCAATATTGTCTTTAAAATAAGTAGTGTTGATTAAACTTAATTATGGAACTGCTAGTATGAAATATTCTCAAGTTAATATTAAACTAGTCAGGTAGTCTTAAACTAGTCTTATTCCACATAATATCATTCATATTAAACGGAATTTATACATATATATAATGCAGGTTCTACTATATTTAGAGCTCTAATTAAATTAATATAGCTGCATGGAGTTAATTACAAAATTAGAGGTAGTATTTGTTGATAATTTCTAGATTATTTTTTTATAAATTTGACTGACTATTAGTTTATTCAGAAGTACCATTCATCAAGGTATAAGAATATATTTTTTATAGTCTTATTGTTTTTTCATATCACACTTGTCTTCTTTAAAAATTTATATAATAGAGTTATTTCAAAATTTAAAACTATTCAATAGAATTGAAGGAAATATGTATATATATAAACTTTCTAGAAATTTATTTTGATCTATGTCTATTTTATATGTTAGACATTTAAGTAATCTGATTTTTTAAAGTAGAATAAAGTTTATAAATATGTGATTTTATAAATATTAATTTAATATTTAATCAAATATTATATTGATTAACTGATTAGGTTCCACATTTTGTGGAATCCAGGTCATCGAATTAAAAATTACAATATCATAGAATATTAACCTGTTCAGGAAATTTATACTTTTTGAAATAAAATGATTTATTATTGCAAGTATTTTGTTTATTAAAATAAAAAGTATTATCATGTTTACAGAAGCTTGATAGAAAATTAAATTAGATATAATGGGTCAATATATATTTTTGTTAAATGCACAACAAAACTTAATCAGGAAATAAATAAATGTTGATAAAAAAGTTTGTTTCTATAAGATAAAAATATTGCCTTTAAAACTAAACTTAATATTTATAAATAATTATTGATTAGGGAATAATAATGAGTTCACTCAGATAATCAAAGATTTTAAAGATGACTGGAGGTAAAGGGGAAAAAAGAAGAATATAAATGGACATGATAAAATAATTCAAGGTGTTTAATATTGATACATACATACATATAAAGTGGTTGATTGTGAAAAGAAATCTGATTAGAAAAATATGTTTCTGCATATAAATATTTAATAATTATTTTAATAGCCTTCTTCCAAAAAATGAATAACATATATGTACAACTGTTTATATTTGTTTAAGAATTGTTTCTATTATTTTGTTGATAATATTGTCAATTATATTTTACAGTATTGAATTGTGAATGAATATATTATAATATATCTTTTTCAATATTCTTAATATTTCATCTCTCTTATTTTTTATATAATATTTATTGATCTTCTATATATATATATATTAATTATTTTATTGATAGTATATTAACATTTTTCTTTTACATTATTATATTTCTATAAAATGAAATTGAGATAATTTTGCTTGAAACTTGATTTTATATATATTATAAAGCTATATTTATACCTAATGAGATTTATCAATCATATACAATAGACTAATAATTAATTATATCAGTCACTAAAAAATATATATAGTATATTTAAGAGATTTCTTTGTTATACATATTAAAGTTTAGTGGAGATAGTCATATTGTTACCTAATACTTTGATATAAGTAAATTATGTGAAATGCCTATTTCAGGTAAACTATGTACTGTATATGGCTGTTCAAATAGACAAAATACACACCATTTTTATACTATAGATAATAAGATATCAAGCAAAAGTAGTATGAAACTTAATTTTAAAAGTATTAATTAAAATATATAAATGAAATTATTATAAATATATACATACATGTATATATTTTGAAAAATACCTAAAATAGATAATTTGTGAGATGCATGTGGTTGTTCAAATAGAAAAAATGAACATAAGATTTAAATGAATTACTACTGATAATAAGGAGTCAGATAATATATATATAAAACATTTTAAAGTATAAACAATATAAATTATATAATAATATTTGTGAATATTTTAAGGGTGAAACAATAAATATAAAATTACTTTTACCAAAATTAACAGTGATAACTTTTTATATTCTTACTCCATATCATAATTATATTATTTTATGTGGACAACTATGCTTAGAATATATGTTTTAAATAAAGTATATATATTATATATTTTAACTAATTAAAAATTATTTATTATCAATAAATTAATAAACAGATTTATAATAAAATATTTTAAAATTTCAATTATGTAATATTTATATTGTTATTTAATTTGATATATAATCACATATAATTTGATACAAATCTTAAAATCATTAAAAGTAAAATACTATAATTCATAAGTTAATATATTAAAATTTATATTTTTTATTATATTTATTATTGAATGATGTATATAAATATTTGTTTAAAATAATTGATTATATAATAAATTAAAATAAATAATAACTATATTTAAATTAAATAGTATATTTTTATCTGTATAATAAAAATATAAATTTATTATTATTTATAAATATATCAAATAAATATTATTCAAATATCAAATATTACAGTCAAGATAATTAATATTTAATTAATATTATGATTATATAGTTTTTTTATTTAGGTAATTTTAGTAAAGTTGTTAAAGTTAAAGTAGGTAATTTTAGTAAAGTTGTTAAAGGTAAAGTAGATAATTAGGACTAGATTAAGTAGTTAAAATGAATGAATTATTATTATTAATTCTGATTCAGTTTATAAGAAGAATCAGTATCCTTGATATTTTTATTATTATAAATTTGAATATTAATAATAATATTATAATTTAGAGCTTGTTAATAATTATTAAATTATAAGCATAAATTAAACATTAATATTATTATTAATAAAAAATATAAATTAATAAATAATATTCTAATTTTATTATTCTGTATTTTTAAAGTTTATTATGGGAATATTAAAAAAAATAAATAGCTTTTAAATTGAACTTAATGACAATGTTCATTTGTAATATAAAATAAATGATTTAATATTATATAATAAAAATATTGACAATAATTTTCTTTAGTATCATAGGATGGTTAGCTATTCAGATATATGATTATTAATATATTAATTAATATTATAATTAATAATATAAATATATTTAAAAAAATTATATTATATACTATTAGTGAAATTATTATATCAAATAATAGTAAGTATTAATAATAAGCTATTGTCATTGGCATTTGTAATGGTATATATTAAGAGTAATATTATTATTTATAATTATGATTTATATATTAATTTTTTAATTATAGTTTTTTTCTGAGGTCAAAATTATTGAGTTTTACCATAGTTATGGGATCTAAAAGATTCAGAGCATTTTATATAGTAAATTAGCTATGTAAATCTTTTGGACCTTATAACTAATGTAAAACTTAATCATTTTGACCCAAGAATAAATAAATATATATAATAGAATTCAAAAAGCTTTATTTTGACACCAAGATTGTCACTGTATCTATTGTGGATCTCTAGATGAATCTGGAAATGAATATTTTACATATAATACATTAATATTTTAAAAATTAAATAAAAAATATTCAAGAAGAAAACTCGAGTCTGAAAGTTACTGCTGTGTTGTTATTAGTAACTAATGTAAATAAATTTGAAAAAGCGACTTTACGTTGAATATATATTAATTGATTCAATTAAAGAACGTTTTCCAAAAGTAGAACTATTTACGTTTCCCTTAGGAATTATTCATTCCAAAAGTCAAAATCATGCGGCGTTAACATAAAATTAAGTATATCACGTATCTGATTCATGACATGCTTCTGTCCGTGTATAAATCGAAGTGTGAAAATAAATTTGAATTTATGTATCTATAAAATGGTTAGTTTGAGTTTTAAAGAAAGTTAAAGAAAGTAATTAAGAGACTATTAAAATCCAGATTACAAAATTTAACAGTACATCCACAAAAATACAAAAAATACGGACTAACAGTGTAACAAAAAAATACAGGAAAATTCACCACTTACACGTGCCACCAGACAAGAAAGGAACGAGACAAACTAACAATGATGTAATCTCGCACAATAGGGAAGATCAATGAGCTATTGGCACACCCCTTAGTACAGT
>JAYRBW010024373.1:0-12510 GCA_036023295.1 Invenusta paracnida
TCTTGTGGTATTCTAATATACCTTACTGTACGTAAATTGCGCGCATGAGCTAACAACCTACTGCCGTAGGTTTAGATGATGTTATCCATTGTGTTATCAAAAACTTAAGATTAAAATTTTGAAATTTCTTCGAAAACGAAACGTCTAATTCACTTTCTTCAAACAAGTCACTTATACTTAAGTGTGATCAGTTTTCTATCTTTTGTACATATTATACATACCTTGTAGATTTTACAGTTTTGAAATTTGTTATACTCGTATTGCGTGTTGAACTATTTAATCTTTTGTCTATTGGTTTATGAATAATTCAAGATAACAAGATATATTGTTTAAATGCCAACTATACATATATATATATATGTATATGTATAATAAAATCTACATATTATATATTTTGTTTTTAATTACTATTAATATATTTTATTTTGTTCTTTACAATGGTAATTATAAATTATTTTATAATGGAAAAATAGAATTTTATCTATTATTTTTATAAACATATTTACTTTGTAGTTTATAATTTTATGAAATTTGTTCAATAGATAATTACATAGGAGTTATTAAAAATGTAATTAACTGTTATTGAATTAGACTCAGAAATGGTTACGAAATATAACATTTTATAGAATTTTAGAATCATATTAATTAATAGGCATTTCAGTTAGGTTTAATAGCCTCACTTATAAAAATATATGTATATTAAAATCCACATATATTTAATTATTAATTACTACTAATATATTTTATTTATATTTGCCACATCCTTGCCCACTTTAAGCCCAAAGCCAACTCGTTTATATAAAGAAGGAGCTATCTAGCTTTCCGAACATATCTGCCCCCTATTCAATTCTAGCATCATCGACCCAGTATGTCCCCGAAAAATAGAAAATCGCAAATGTTGTTCCTATCCCAAAAACTAATTCTCCTGAGCTCAGGCCTATTTTACTTCTGCCGATTCCATCCAAAATTCTGGAAAAGATAGGTACATGAAGTATGCCGACGACACGAGTCTTTTCGTGAAGATTAACAAAGATCTAACTAAATCAGAAGAAAACCTCAAAAACATATTCACCTCTGTTCTTACGAAAAGTGCTTCTGTAAATCTGCATCTCAACATAAATAAATCTAAGCTGATTATCTTCCATAAATCTCGCGACATCACCAATTCGATCTCTATCTCTGGCGTTGCTAATGTTACTAGTTTAAAACTACTCGGGGTTACACTCTCTTCCGATCTTAAATGGAATCATCATATCAAGGATATTTCTACTATATGCAATCGTCGAATGTACGCCTTGCGCCTTATTAGAACTGTATCCACACCCAACCAACTTACTCTTATCTACTACGGTCTCATCCAATCTATTATTGAATATGCCTGCCCCGTTTTTGTCTGCCTTCCTGGCTATCTTAATTACTCATTAAATTTCATTATAAAACGGGCACACCACATCGCTCAAAGGCACTGCGAATGCGATGACTTCAAAGAATCTGCTACCCGCCGTCATAAATTGGCCACTACTGTTTTTTTAAGGCAGAGTATGACCATAATAGCTGCCTGCATTATATTGTTCCTCACCGGCTGCAATACTCAAATAATTTTTCCATTAAACCATCTAGAACTTCCAGCCTTCAATCCTCCTTCGGAATTTATATGCCACTTTACCTTAACTCCATTTGACAATTTAGTCCTTTTTCATTCCTATTTTATTTATACTAATATCTACAATGATACTGTTCATTTCATGTTATTTTTTTAATGTAACACCATATTTTCTGTACCGTATCATGTTTTTCGATTTCTATTCTCATCTAAATAAATACTTATTATTATTATAAGTATAAACAAATATGTAGCTTGTGTTAGTCTTAAAAACCTTTTTGTGTAACTTAAATTTCTTTTGTATTATCATGTTTGGAGTTGCGTAGAGCTTAATTTATTTTACTAAGGTCTAAACACCAAAGTCAAGGCTGTAAACTGCATTATTTTTAAATGTAGCGAAAGGGCCTGTTTCTGTATGATTGTATACCTTGTAGTAATATGACTATTTTATTTATTATTTTTCTATAAACCAGCGAGAGGCTCATTTGCATGTTTAAATTTGTACTAAAATTTATTAAAAATTCTACTATGATTTATCGTAACTAAGAATAGCAATAACAAACAATCTAGGTGTACAAAAGGTAAAAATCAAACTTGCCCAGTGCTCGTGTCCTGCCAAAATTACACTTGGTTTTAGTTTTTGTATAATCTGAAAGCAAAAGATATATTACTGTAAATAAAGACTAAATACACTCAACAATAATATTAAGTTAGACAAATGATACTGCGGTTGACTTCACTATTAATAGGTTTAATTAACTGTTCACTTTTGCAATAACTTTTAAAATTTAAAATTAATGAATTCAATACTTTTATCAGCGAGCAAGTATTAATAAATAAATAAAACAAATGTATTCTTATCCTTATATATAAAACACCGATTATTAAATTTGGACAAAACTACTAAGTATTTTAAAATGAAACTATATTGTTAACTCATATTATATTGTAGATTTATTTTATTACAAAAATTGCTAGGCAAAAAACGTATTTATAAATTGATTTAGAAATAAATATACAAATTCTTAGGATTAAATATTATATTACAATTGTATAATAAAATATATTACTTACAAAATTATTTAAATAAGTAAAAAGTGCTGTTGTATAAAACATATTTTAAGTAATAATTATAGTAAAATAACCTATTATTAATTATGCTAAGCTGTCATTTATGTCACATATTTTGAAATAAAAAATAACTGACAATTCATTAAATAAGAACTTATTTAAATAATATTTATTAATTTTTGTGTACAAAATATTTGATAATTTTTAAATGTATGTATTTATAAAAGTAAGTTACATACTTATCCTGCAAATTTGTTAAAATAAATATAAAAAATTAGATTATAATAAGAAATGTTAATTAACCGAAACTTAAAAATAATTTTTTAATCATGAATTACACACTTTTATAAATACTGCCATTAATACTTTCAAGTACACGGTAATTTGGCAAAATTATAAATTTTTAAAGGAAAATAAAAATCAAAAAATTAGAAAAACATACTTACTGGTTCATAGAATTCTTTTTCTCTGAGAAGTACATTTTCATGATTAATAATTAGCCTTATTGAATCAGTAGGAAGCTTGTCTGTTCGGAGATCGATTTTAGTGTTAGCATGAAAATATTTTAGCTGTAAAATGGACAAAAAAATTGATTAGCAGTCATCCAAAAATACATGTAAAAGTATGCCACAAATATAATTATTTATTTACATCAATAATGTACATATATGTCATAAGTCATTTTATATTATGTAATATATTGCACATATGTCATACAATAATAATACAGGTATGAAATATACTAGCTCACTATCCTGTTTTTAATCTACTTTCTTTAATTTATTTATGTCCCATTGTTAAATATTATCATAACAAAAAAATTGCATTTCCACTTTTTCATTTTAAAACTTTTATTTGTGAATGGAACCATCAATTACAATTCAAAAATGATTTCTATCATACTTATAAGGAGTATTAATACACTTTCTGTATACAGTAGTATTTCTAAAAAACATTTTATTCTGAAAGATGCCATTTTAATAAAACTTACTGGTAAAATATCAAGAAAGCCAATTCGAGTTACAACTTCAGAATAGTTGAAATATTTGCTAAAACGTTTGATCTTTTCATTAGTTTGAACATCAATACCTTCACCTCCAATATCATTGTCACCAGGAATAACAATAGTCTAAAAATATCAACAATATCTATAAAATAAATAAGTGTTTAATAAGAAGAAAGTGACTCATATAACATATATTTTTAGAAAAATTTCAAGTTTACAATATCCTTTTTTTATTAAAAAAGGTTCTTTTTATGATTTAAATATAATTTAAAATTGGGAGTTTCTGTTGTAAATAATGAGCAATCAATATTAATAAAAAGTGATATACAAAACTTAAATAAAACACGTACTATTAATGTATTGTAGAAATAATTAGAATAAAATAGTTTGCATTTTTTTATAATCATCATTTTATAGTAACAATTCTGAACAGCTGATATATGTTTAAATATATTTCAGAAATCCCTTAGTATTTTAGGTCATGTTAATGCCATGCCAATATCAGTGCATCTATATCAATAACATTTAATTTACTACCAATATCAGAATGATAACTAATATGAGTGATAATTATTTAAGCATAACATATTATGATTAATAAAATAAAGATAGGTATGTATACAAATGAGAAAAATGTAATTAATTAATGCAGTTTTACTTAATTACCTATTCTATGCATACTTTGTAACGAACAGATTAATTATTTTGCTAACCTTTATTCCTGTATTTAAAAAGATACTTTTAAAACGCCTGTAGTATTCAGCATACTGTGTTTCAGTTGCCTTACTCCCCTCATCAATCAGATCACCCAATATTAAAATAATATCGGGATTTACAAAGTTTACTGCCACATTAAAGCCATTTGATAAAAATCTGGAATTGTTAAAGACAATAAAAAATATTATGGTTAAAATATGTGACCAATGTATATTCAGTTTTATGAAAATAAGAAGAAATAAAATATAAAATCATACAACAAGTTAGCAACAACATAACTAGAATTATGTCTATAAAATTACATAAATAATTGCTGAAATTGCAAATATAAAATATATTTAAATAATAGAGTATCAAGTTCTTGAAAATATTTACTATACATAAATAATGAAACACCTGTCAGAATCCCAGCGTGTAATAAATCCAAAAGTTTGCGATTCATCTTCAATACCTTGTATTTGTGGATCTGAGATAAGCAATATGGTTATCTGTTCAGAAAATTTTGATCTGTAAAATATAAAATATTTTCTAAAATAAAATAGGTAAAAAAATAGAATACAAGTAGAAAACACAAAGAATAAATGAATACTATGCTTATGGTACCAAAAAATGTCTACATATATATACAGTCGCATCGGAAAATATGTGGACAAAGTTCTATTTTTTATAAATATACAATTAAATACAGTTAAAATGTTATGTATATGATAACTAACTGAATTTCAATGTTCAGAATCTACGAGCCGCAATTGTGAAATTCATTGAAATACAATAATTAGTTGGTTTACCATATTTATCTAACGAAATATCCCAATTTTTATTAACTATAGTTTTATTTGGAATTGAAATTTTATAATTAAGGAAGATATAGATCTTCCATCCACCTCATGTACGCGATTCGCATCTATTGCAGATGAGACTATACAAAACGACATAAAAAATTCTATACACCAACAAGCTAAACAGAAGTGGGCTATGAGAATATTCCGCTCATGGCTAGCTCAGTGAACAGAACAGACGGGCTCAAAGTATTGAAGGATATCGAAGAGTTCAATAAAAGTGATCTACATTTCTGTCTGAAATATTTTTATGCGAATGTGAGGAAGGAAAATGGTGATTTTATCCTCCTCAAATTTTGAAGGAAATGGCAGCACATATTCAGCATTTTAACAAAAAATTGAATTGAAAAATATCTATGTTCCCAGATACTGCGTTTACACATTCAAGACAAAATTTGAATGCACAAATGAAAAAGTTGGCAGCACTTGGGCTAGTGAAACTAAAGAAAAGAGTGGAAAAAGTTTCTCTGCAAGAGGAAACTGAATTATGGAAGAATGGACCATTTGGTCGTTCAAATCCAAAACAATCAACAAAAACCATTATTTATCATCTCGGTTTGCATTTTAACTTGAGGGCCGTAGGAGCACCGTAATCTGGAATTTGGTCCAAACTCTCAATTGGCCATAAAAAGTGACAGTTCAGGCGAATACATTCACTAAGTTAAGCGCGTTTCTAACATCAAATCGTTTGGACTGAAGCATGCCAGAGTGGAACCCAAAGATACACGCATATATGCAAAATTAGTTGACCATGAACGCTGTGTTGTATCTTTATACAAGGAGTATATATCGCATCGCCCGGAATCCAACGGAGAACCGCGTCAATCAGCATTTTATCTTGCTTTGAAATCAAATCCATCCGGTTCAATATGGTTCTGGAATCACATTTAGGTGTTCATTCGATTGAAAATGCAACAACGGTTCTTTTCATCTCAAGTGACAAATTCTTCACGAATTAAAGTTTACGAAGGACAGCCAAAAATCGTTTAATTTCAAGCGGAATAACTCCAGAGGTCGCTCAAAAGAAGACTGGTCGCATATGCAGTGCTGCAGATGCCCCCATATAATGATGCATCATTATATGAAAAGCAAATGTCCTCCGCAATTTGTGGTGCCCAATCCACATCCACTTCAACTCAAATTGTTAACTTCGACAATCATTCAATTGCAAAAATGGAGACCCAAAGTACAAACAAGTATTATATTTAATTTCAATCATGGCAATGTTGTGAATATGTACAATTCTTCCAATCAATTCATTATTTGTATGTTTGTAATTGACAATTATCAACGTATATAATTAGTTTATTACTTTTTGTATTTGCGGAGATTAAATGATTCTGGTTTCATTTTATCTCCTGGTCTGAGTAGATTAAATACATTCATTGATATGTTGATACATTCATTGATACATGAATACTGTTGATTTATATCAACATATATATTTATATCAACATATCTGTTGATATGTTGACATGAGTATGTTGATACATTCATGTCGTTTATTAAACGAAAATAATGTACAGATGTTAAACGGAATATCTATCATTTAAAGTTAGATAAATACAAGTAACTGTTAAATACAATGGCACATACATTAATATTTAGTCATCCATCCCTTCTTTATAATCATTTATTTTATACGATTTGGCATAGATTTGGCTAGAGTTCTACAGTAGTCTGCAGTGATTTGAAGGCATCAGCTGCAACAAATGCTGTCCTGCATATCCTTCAATGATGATGGGTTGTCCTTTGCCACCTTGGTTTTCAGTATATGCCACATGTTTTCTATGAGGCTTAGACCAGGCGAGTTGCCTGGCCATTTAATCACCGATATTCCTTGTTCTTGGAGCCATGAAGTAACGATTTTTGTCTTGTGGCAAGGTGCGGAATCATGGAGAAAATGGGTGGCATTGTGTATATTCATATGAATAGCAAGCTTCTCTTTAAGTAGTTCAAGGTAGAGTTTGCCATTCATGTTTGTTTTATTTGGTAGGAAGTAGAGACCACCCGTGTTATAAGCTGAGAATGAGTCCAAAACCATGATTTTCGGTGGATGTTTCACAGTTTCAGTTGTATTACGAGAATTATAGCATGCTCCTTTAGGATGAAGAAATGTGGAATGGTGATCTTGAAACTGCTCAATGGAGGACTCGTTGCTAAACATGACTCTAGACCACTGTGCTGTTTTCCATTTACCATACTGCTTGCAGAATTTCAATTGATCCATGCGCATATGTTTTGTTAATAGAGGCTTTTTGGCAGAGGTGTGAGCAGACAAGTTCCATTTTTGAGCCTCATCTTGATTTGCATTTTTCCCAGGTTGACATTGTGATCTCGTCGAATGATGTGCTTGATTTGAGTTGCTTTGACATTTTCCTGAGCAGCAGTCTTAGGAATTATGAATCTTTCTGCTATTTCACAGTATGTATATATACCCTTCTTCTCGAAGTAAAAGCACTTTTGCACGTGTTTCACAAGTTAAATCTTTTTTAGACATAATTAACAAGAATTATGATCAAAATTTTGTAAAAAATTAGCTAAATTATGATTCATTAAGAAAGCTGCAGCTAAATTTAAACAAGCGGGAGCCGACAAATTCTTAAAATTTCCTAAATAAAAATCAATCAATAAGAACGCTAGATTACGCACAATGCTAGAAAATGTTATTTACTTAGCTAAATTATCATAAATGGAACACATTAGCAGAAAATCAATAAAAAACAATTTGTCTGCATACTTTCTGACGCAACTGTAGTTTGTTATGTACATCAAGGTTTATGTATATTATGGTTAATTGGGGAATAAATACATGTTTTAACTAAAAAATTCTGTTAATGAGTATTGATTTTTAATATATTTTACAAAAATACATATTTTGAATTTTTTAAATATACATCTGACTGTAAAAAGAAAATTAATCTCTGCTTACTCTGAGGGCCAATAGTTCCATTTATACCATCGATAAAATAACCATTCATTAATAAAAATAGTGAAGAGAATAATTCCTAACCAGGAATATGTTCTACAGAAAAGTCTGAAACATTAAAAATAACATAATTAATGAATGTATAAAAATATCACAGCTATAATAATAAAAATAATATACACATCACAGGTAATGATTATTAGATTGAATTAAGACATTGAAAAAATGCCCTTTGCAGTATAAAATTATGATAAACACAAAAAAAGCATTGTGTGACCTCAACTTTTGTGTTTACTGCATTATGTGTAAATACATTTTATTTTAAATATGCTAGTTATACAATCCCAAAAGTGTTTTAATAAAACATTAAAAACCACACAAATACAAATAAATTATTTTTCATAAATGTGTTTCTCACAAGCATAAACCACTGCAGGACCGGTTTCGATCTGGTTGGATCTCATCAGCTACAGGCAGGTTTGAACCTGGGTCGCCGGAATGGTAGGCAAACGCTCTACCACTCGACCACTCAGGCTGCTTGTGAGAGTTAAGCACTTGATCGCTTATGTATTACGGAAGTAAGCTTATGTACATGTTGTGTTTGTAATATGAGCTCCAAAGTTTCGGTTTTGTTTACTTATGAAGTATATATGGACATAAATAAAAATGTTCCCGTTTTTGTACCATTCTCTATAACTATTAAAGAAAATGAACTGAAATGTGGACAATAACATTTCATTTTCCATTCTATACCCATCTGTATGTTAAAAAATAATTCTTTATAATGGACTGAATGTTGATCAAAAACAATGTACGTTGTGGATTATTACATTATAACTTATTTATTCGCAATATATTGTATATTAATATTATTTCAAGTGAACTAGATTTTGACCAATAAATTTCTTGTTTCTACAATCTGTGTATCAACATCTAAAACTTGACTTTTGATCTATTGTAATATACCTAAATATTATATATATATATGAATTATAATGTTTTCGCTCTCAAACAAATTATTAGAGAATTTTTTATGATGACCTAAAAGGTAATATATCAATTTTAAAATTTAAAATATTAGCATTTTATATTTATTATTGAAAAATACATGAAGAAAACGAGACACTCTATTCCTCCATGGGAATATTTATGGAAATATTTATGCCAGAAAGCATAAAATTACCGGATTATCGGAAGCTGAAATTCTATCTAGTGACATGTCTGAATTTAATTCTTTAATTCGAAATGGTCAGTTAATATATCCCCCAGAGTGGTTGTTTGAACTTCACAAATGTGGCTATTTTTTATTTTGTAATCTAAAATTGTCATGTGCAAATAGGCTTACCCGGTTGACTGCATATTTTCTGGATTGCAGTTGCTTCGATAGTGCTATTTCAATTAATGTGACTTTGCTTTATCAGACCATATCAAATTGTTTTTTCTCGTGTTTTGTGCAGTAGATCAATGACAAAGCATGTCAATCTGCTTATCTCTCTTTGCACGAAAGAAAGGTTGCAAAGCTTACATTAAACAGCAGTGTTTAGTTGCATTTATTTTCAACATTTTATGTATTGTACATATTTGTTTATATTTACCAGGTATAGGGATTACAAAATTTTAACGGCTAACCTACCTATAATCCATATTTGTTACTATAATCATCATAAACATTAGACGTGTAAACATTACTATATATTCCACTTTTTATATTTGTGTATATTCATCAAGCATTTAGTGTTTTTACTACATTAGCATCATAGATTAAAGACACTACATAAAGAGTCGACACTTAATTCTCTTTTAATGTGTGATACTAATAATTTAAGAATGCTAAACAAAAAGTACATTGGAAAAATAGACTACTATTTCTGTAATGGACTCAAACACTAATTAATATGAAAAGAATAATTAAAAACGTTATTCTACATTATTTGAGACTACTTTTGTCTACCTATCAATGAAAAATACGTCATTTTTTGGATATACCGAATTACTATGGAGTCGAATATCTACGTAGCTTTTATACTCTTTTATTGTAGAATTATATATATTATGTAACATATCAACGCCATCATTATTTTATGGAAGGCATTTATAATATTTTAATAACATACTTTTTCACATTTGTATTAGTATAATCTCTCTATACATCGATATGATGGTGCAAGAACTAGTTTACTCTCCTTTACGTTTTCGGTAAACCAAATTATTAGTTTATGTATGTAGAAGTAACATTTATTCAGTGTCTTCAAACTAGCTTTTGAATCGCTTAATATAATATGGAGAGAAGACAAAGATATATACCATCCTCTTTTTTGATACCTGTGCAAGCAAAATAAATTATGTTATCCATGGTAGAATGATCCATTTTTATTATTTAATTTATAATGTACATGTTTTGTAGTTTTGTTTTGTACTTATTTAACATGTATCTCATTTGCTTTTGTATTATTGTAAAACACGTAAAGGTAGATTCACATAAACAAACCTAACCAACACAACTTAGCTCGGGGCTTTAATACCCGAGCATCCGCACTCGCTATAAGGGGTGTTTTTCATGTTAATTTATTTAGGTTTCTTTGAAAAGCTCGTGAGTGAAAAATAAAATAGAAATAAAATTTTTAGTTAATATTTTTAATTTTCACATAAATTATACAGAAAAATGGCAAAACCAAGAAAGCCATGTGTCATGTGCATATGCACCACAAGACCAGTTAAAGTCACATTCTGCAGCTTGCTATATTTCTCCATAGACATAAGATAGAAAAATATCCATTAACATCAAGTATGTGATAAATTTAGTTTTAATAATATTCATTGCATACATAAAGTATTGATAAACTGACAGTTATTATTATTAATGTTTTATATTAAAATCAGATTCAAAAAACAAAACTGAAAGCTGTAGAAACTTCTGAAACAATTGGATTAACAGACAAAGAATTGCAACGATTGGTTCTATTGAAACAGCTAAAATATTACAAAATGAATATTAAAAAAGTGCGCAATTTGAAAATTGAAATCATTCATGACAGTAATGTTTAATTGAAACATGTTTTTACCAATTAATTATTGACTATACTTTAAATTTATATGTATATATTACCTACATATTATTCTATATTATATTTTATTAATTCTATCTGTTATTTTTATAAAAATAATGATACTTTATTAATTCAATTAATATAAGTATAATAATTCATCTTGTCCAAGACTATTGCATCTATATATATATTATGTATATTAGGTAAATGCTCACTTTTGTACAGGGGTTTTATGTATAGGCATGTAATATAATTTTATTATAATCAATTTATACAATACCCAAACAACATAAACCTATATAAAAGTATGTATATAAAAACTTAGGTACTCATCCATTCTATATCAATCCTTTCAAATCTAAATAGCTTTCTATAGTTCACATCATCAATATTTCTTCTTTCTGGTATATGAGTTTACATTGATAAAATAAGTGGTAAATGGATAATATTCAAAACAATAAATAATTATATAGTCTCAATTAAAAGTTATATAAAACTGCCAAAATATGTATGTATATAATCAAAATTATAATTATATATATTAGACAAAAAGTAATAATATCAATAGAACTTTTATAGCATTCAAACAAACAAAATACCTACTGTATAAATTATAATACATTTATAAATGGAATAGAGTTGCTTGAATTTTTCGTCTTCACCATTGGCCTTGAAGTAATAGGTGCCTGACATCTATTAGGTTTGCTAAAATATTAAAAGCATTATCAGGATAAATTAACTCAAAATCTGGATCTCCTAAATGTTTAGCAATGTTGTGCAACACAAAACATGCAATTATACACCGTGGTACCATTTCTAATTGTAGGCATATGCCATAGTGTAGAATTGGGAAACGTGACTTTATTTGTCCAAATGCATGTTCAATAATGATGCAATTCCTAGTGTGCAAGTTATTAAACTGGTTTTCCTAATCGTCTTATGGATTACTATATGGTGTGATTGAACATGGTGTCAATGGATAACCAGAGTCAGCTAAAAGATAACAATTGGAGTCATCATTTAAAATAAAATTATATAAACTAGAGTTTTTAATATCCTGGCATCATGTACTGATCCCGGCCAGCTGGCATTTACATCCACAAAAGCATAACTTTCATTACATACTGCCTACACATTTACTGAAGCGAATATTTTTCTATAATTTACATATTCATCCCCTTTGGAATTCTAATATGAGTACAGTCAATGGCACCATAACATCCTGGAAAGTGTTGCACATTGTTCCATTTTCGCTTTACTTCTTAAATATCATTTGGATTTTTGGGGAAAGAAATCCA
>JAYRBW010024384.1:0-12510 GCA_036023295.1 Invenusta paracnida
AATAGGAATTGTAATAACTGGCAACTCAGAAACATTAAAAAATGCACTTTTTTTGTAGGGGCGGCATTATTCATGGCCGGGGTTGTATATTTGTCTACTATTGTACAATACTATTTGGAACTTATAATTTATTAAAAATATCACATAACAATTTTTTAATTGTTTTTATAATATTAGTATTACAAGTTAATTAGTAGATATAAATAATTAATTTACATAATAAACAAAACCAGAAAGTATTTTAAAGAGTCTTCAATTTATATTTTACAGGTTATAAAAAATGCAGATTTATTTCAAAAAAGAATATTCCATAAATCAGTATAATTGTTTCAGAAGTTCAGTAATAATAACTTATATAGATATTTCACTTAAAATATGCTTTTACCTAATAGTTTTTGAAATGTGCTATGCTTATATACTAACCTATAGATATAAAAAGTAATAAGATCTAAATATCACTGCATCTTATTTATTTCATTCATTCCCATTCATGACACTGCAGAGTCAAATATTATGTCCCTTTAAAAACCCTTTGAATATTATTAAAAGGTTCAAAACTTAGATTTTAAACTTTTGTCAAAACTTTTATAACTTTTCAAAAATCAGTTTTCAAAACGTTTTAAAAACTGATTTTAATAACTTTTTCAAAACCAAACATAAACTCAGATATTATATATACATTTATAGCCATAAGTATACTATTCAAAGTTGGTTAGAATTATACTTTGGTAATATGAAAAAATATCAATTTTCAGGCCAAAAAGAAAAGTTTGAGTTATATATGTAGTTGCTTTATGTTTGATATATGGTGGTATATGACATTATATATATATCTGCTATTAAAATATATTTTTCTTTGTAATCATTATTTATAGTATGTACTATAATATCCTTAATTAATTTAGATGAAGCTATTATAACAATATTAACCTGATTGCATATATTATATAAGAGCAGTCAGTTGCTCTATGTTTAATACTCTGAACTGTATAACAGAAACTTTCTTTTTCATTTATACATTGATGATTTGTAAAACAATTAGTAAGTAAATAAAAATATCAAGTAAAGAATGATCAAAATTGCACTAATCCTGAGATGACTGACATTCTTATCTGTGTTTCTTTTTATAGCATCATAAATTTTTCTCCTCAAAATTATTTTTTTTAGTGTTCATTTCCAACCAGTGCTATCATTACCTGCTATCTTAACTAATATAGTATTGCAACTTCTTGTTTTATGGTTCTACTCATGATCACATGCAAAATTTACAAATACATTTTGTAATGCAATTCCCACATAATAATCATAATCTAAACACATTTGTAATGATCTTCATTGGTTAAAATTGACAATTAATTAAAAATTTAAATTGAAGTCATGTTTCATTAATGTGATTGGTTATACTATTATTTACTTAAAATAAGTCATTGAACCAGTTCCATCTTACAACACATCTACTATTCTGAAGTTGTTTGGTGATTTTGAATATATATAGCTCCCTGCATTTGGAATAGTCTGTTTACAGAAATCCATAGTATAAAAAATATTTCTGTATTTAACAAGTGTTTTAAAATGTTTTTATTCAACTATGCATAATTGTTTAATGAATTTAATTCTGCATTTATTTATGTATGCTTATTTCCCTCATTTATGTAAATTTTTGTTAATGTTTATGTCTGCTCCTTTGTTACTCTATTTATTCTTTTATTATATTATACTAAAAGAATTGTTAAATGATAATAATTCTTGTATATATCAGCTTATATTGTAAATATATATGTATGTATACCCCTGAGTGTGAAAAACTCCTATTTTTGGTTATTACAATATTTTAAATATATTTTAACCTCATTTATTGATAACATGTTATTTTTAATGTTTATTAACTTACTCAGTGTTTTGTGAATTGAATCATTATATGGCAGTCCTGAACAGAGCATTCTAAAAGGTTAATAAAATGTGGAATAATTTATAGTCAATAGAACCACATATAGCATCAAGCAATAACTTGATGACATTGACTCCCTTAGATAATGTATGATCTGTTGTGGTAATGGTTGTCCATTGCATTATTTCCCAGAGACCATCAAGTCCTATAACTAGAATAGCATCAACTTGATATTAGATGCGGCTTTACAAAGTCTCCATTTGATTGAGATCATAGGATTGAGTGCACCAGTAAAGAATCTCAATCTGCTGCTGTGCAAAAAATGTGAGTCAGGCGAAATGTATGACATGTGGCATTGTTCTCCTGACATGCCTCTAGTTGATGAATTTACAACAAGATGAATATGTTGTCTCAGAAGAGCAGTTGCAATGCTCTCTGATATATCAGCACTGATGACTTGCAACTAGATGATTTGAACTTTGAAGTGATCCTTGAAGTGTTGAAGAATATTTTCAATTGAAAAATCAGCTTCTATGCAGAATCACTATCTGAGCATGTTGATCATATTTTAATGTGACATGAATTCTAAAAGGAATTTATTTTGTTGATTTAATGTTCTGAATAATCAAAAGAATGGACACACCTACTTAGTTATTGAGTTAGCTTATTTAACCGATTTAGCCATCCTATGAACTAATTGCAATGAATTTGGAATGCAGGTTTAAATAGGTTCTGTGTATGACTTGGTATGTATAATGTACAGAATTATGCATATAACAGTAGCTGATACCTAGACATACAATATTGTCATCCCTTGATGAGGTATGATTCACCTAATTGTATGCATTAGACTATATCTTTGCTTTCATATCTAATGGACTGAAAAAATCAGCAATTGCCCTTTGTATGTTGATGAGAAAGTACAACTCAATTGGCAATGAGTAATGGTATCTACCTGTACAAAATATGCAAAAATATGTAAAGATTATGTTTAGTGTATTATTTTTGCCTTAGAATGATATAATCTGTATCTAGATTTTTCATTAAACTCTGAATTTGGATCAGTAGCAATTTATATTAGAAACAATATAGGAAAATAAACATAACAAACTTAAAAACTCATGGTCAATATAAATAACTTTTAACAGCAAATCAGTACAAACTATAATAGGAATTTATAAGCATCCATACTATGACATTGATACTTTTTAAAATTACCTTACAGCTATCCTTGATTTCTTGCACAATAAATTCTTTTCACTTGCAGGAGATTTTAATATAGATCTATTCAAATAGGACTCATGTATAAAAGTAAAAAACTTCTTTGACAACTTACTTACACAAAAATATTTATAAAACTATTCATCACCCAACTAAAATAACCTCAAGATCAACTACCATAAGTGATCACATAGGTATACTTAACTCTTTCCAAAAATATGAATATTACACTGGGAATCTTTCTAAATCCAATAAGGGATCATATGATAACTTTTATAACTTTAAATTCACAATATTTAAAGGATGCCGAGAAACAATATACAATAATTTTCTCAAACAAAAATATCAATTATTTCAATAATACTCTTTGTACTTCATTATGCTTGCTGGAATCTCTACTAAAAATCTACTAATTCTGAATGGAGCTATTTTATAAATACTCTAGTATTATGTTTTAATAAGTGTCTCCCACTAAAAAGATAAGGCCAAGCAAAAATAAAATAAAAACATTGGATTACAAAAAGCCTTAAAAATGCTGTAAGATAAAAAAAACGATATACAAAAATTGGTGAAAAATGGAACAGATATAATTAAAAGAATTATAAAAAATACAGAAATACCTTAAATTAAACTATAATTACATAAAAAAATTGTTATTTTTAATAAATTTATTTCATGATAAAAAAAGTGGAATCAAATTTTAGAGTATCAGATAAATGGAAATGTGCAACATATTGAAGAACTATTTAGTAGTATAGGAGCTTCTCATTCCCAAAATTTTTCAGATTCTACTGAACATATTACTCTATTTATGCCAGAATATATTAACAATGACATATTTTTAAAATGTATGTAGTAATTTTATAGTACCATATGTTACACAGCTGATAAATATGGCTATTACTGAAAAATATATCATGACTCATTAAAAATTGCAACTTGAATTATTCCTATATTCAAAGTGGTTTAGAAAAGGGACAAAAACAACTATCGACCAATATCACTATTACTCACTTTGAACACAACTTTTGAGAAGGTTTTATTTACTCAGATATATATGAACACTTAGACAAAAATAAAATACTACTTCAAAATCAATTTGGTTTCAAAAAGTATCATAGCACAATAGGTGCTTTAATAACAACTTAAATGATGAAATAATTGACATCGAAAAATAAATATGCATTAGGTATCTTCATTGACTTGAAAAGCATTTGATAGTATTGATCATCAAATTCTAATACAAAATTAAAACATGGATTTGATGGTCCTTTTCAGGACATATTATTTAGCTACCTTACAAATAGAAAAAGATTTACAGAAATCAAAAATATTAAATCTCTTAACTATAGTGATCCTAAATAATCAGTACTTGGTACACTTTTGAATATACATTTGAAATTGATGATACAAATTAATTTGTATTTGAAAAAGTATTGATAGTTTGGAAAAATAAGCTAATGAGACACTAAAGGTTACACATATGTGGATATTAGCAAACAAATTAACACTTAATATCGGAAAAACCCACTATGTCTTATTTAAATTAGAGAGCCATACCACCAAATCAATAAATATAAGAATAGGTAATAACATTTTTCACCAAAAAAGAAACAATTTCTTGGACTCACCCTGCAAGAAGATATAAAATGGAACCAACATATAAAACATATAACTAGCCAATTAAACAAATGTATTCTACTATTTTGCAATATAAAACAAATTCTAAATCAAGATCAACTTAAAATATAATATTCTCTAAATATAATTATGAAATTGAATTATTTGGATAAGCAAATTATTCTACTTTAAAAAAACTTTAATATGCATAACATATGATCTTTAAAATTATGTTATGTACGGGGAAAATTAACTTTATAATTAATTAATTACAAAGTATATTCATAAATCACACAACGTTTATAAGTACATGATAACTATAACATTAGATTAGCCCTATTAATTTACAATATACATTACCATCCATCCAATATACCTGATGATGTAAAAAATAATATACATACAACACTTAGTATACATAACATAAATAACAGATATCCAGAAAATATCTATATTACAGCAAATGTATACAAAAAGCTAAACAAAGTTATTGATGCTGCTAGCATATTTTGGAATAGTCTAAATAAAAACTCGAAAACAGATAAAAGTAAAAAAATGTCAAGGCCAAACTCATAAAAGAAATATTTTTAACACATCTTAAAACAAAAATTACATACTTCCACAAATCAAATCATCTTCAAAGTCACCATATATTTTGAAACATTAACCCCATAAGTCTTGATCCATTAAATTAATTTCTTTATCTTTTCTTTCACTCATGAGTACCTTCAGTAGGTTTGGATATTAAACATCATCCACACATAAATCACTTTCTACAATATTTTTGTTTTCATCCTAATACAATTTTTTACAAACAAAATTAACATCACAAGATGTTATTACATATATGTAATTTTTTTGTACTCCAGCAAATTTGTACAATAAACATTTTTCTTATTTGCAAACATATATTACCTATAAATATAATTTATACCTACATGTTGATCTAAATATATTTTGTTACTCTTTTTAACATATACAGTATTCTGTTTTAACATGTTGAAAACACTTTTTACTAACAGTTGCTTCAGTATATTATAAAATATGTTTTTTTGTTGCTCTTTTTATATATATGTATTTTTTACATAACTTGTACAAATTTTACAAATACCAGCTCGACCACTATATGTATGTGCCATTGTCTTCCATGAGCTACTTATATATTTTTTGTGCTACTCCTGATTCTGTATTATTTCCTAATTTGTTGTTTGTGGTCCTCAAATTTAATATATTATTATTATGATATTACAACTTATTTTAATCAATTTTGCTTTAAATCATGTAAAATTCTTTAATACAAAATAAAGAATGCATTGTATTGACAAGAAAATTAGAATTTAAATATATTTTATCAAGGTTCTTCTATTCAATGTATATTTGTGTTATGGCATCTCATTTTTGTTATTTTTGTGCATTAAATTATTTAAAACATTTGTTTTAATTAGCCAAGTTTTACACAATTAAATGAAATGAAATTATATTGTATTATTTTTTATAAAAAAATGGATTATATACTCTTAAGACTATATTATGTAGTTAAATAATTATGTTGTAATATTTTTACATAACAAAATAATTGCATTATCTCATTTTTTTAACTATGTATTTGTATATGTAATATATTCTGTCCACCTGAACTTACTTTAAATAGCTTTATAAATTTTCGTTTTATTTAATTTTTAAAATTTTGAATTCCAGTGTTATGAATATTGATGAAGGCCAAACACCTAGGACAACGCAGCGGCATGAAATAAGGGAGAGACGACTGAAATATTTCAACCGACCTTCACAGGAGAGTATTAATATACCAAAATCCAACAAGTAATTAAAGCAAATTTTCGATTTTTTTAATTCTTTGTTAAATTTAATGTCTTAAGTTAAGTAAATTGTTATTTTATAAAACTATTTCAGGCCAACTTCTTATTCAGGTCAAAATAAAGGAAAGCGGTCTCCAAAGTCAGTACTTATTATTTATTTTATATTAATGAAATAATGCAATTGTGTTAAATATGTTTACATTTTTAGACAAAATCAATGTAATCCTACGATTTCAACTAGACGTCAAGCATCTTCAGCTAATGAGAGAAAACAATCGCCGAGGTATAGACGTCATAATTCAAGCTTATCTGAAGGCTCTGACCAGGAACCATTTTTTCACAGTCATGTGCTTTCAGCTGAAAACAGTAAATCACATCAACACAGTCAAGCATGGTCATCAAAAAATTCCAATGGTCATTTCAAGCATACTAGGAGAAAATCCCCTAATTGTCTTTCGTTTGTAGAAAAGATTGTAGATGACTATGATAGAGAGGATAGTTTCGAGGGAATTGGCGCTTCTTGTGCGGACACGTTGCCTAATAATATAAATACTAGCAATGATATTTATTTAGAAACGCATAGGCCAGATTTGGATACATCGCGGACATCCGAATTATTACTGGAGACAACACGAGACTTTAAAGAAATTCTGCGGGAAAGAGAAGAACTTAAATCTCTTAAATCAACAAAGCGATCTTCTGGCCAAGAATATCCACCCTCTTATCACTTCGACCTAACTGAAACTAGAGACCATATAACAAAGAATAGTACTTTCCTTGCTGATATTGAACAAGATTTACCCCTAAGTGATAGTGATTCAGACTCTGGAGGGAAAGATGAGAAGCCGATATTGGTATCAAAGTTGAAAGTCGATGCAGAACCTTTTTATCCCAACTCATCGTCGTATGAGGAACGGTACAGCCAACCTCCCTCAACATCCAAATCTGTTAAACCATTGGGAGTCAAGGTTGCATTAACAGCCGACAAAATCTATGAATTAGCAAGGTCAGTATCGGTTGCAACTCCAGCAAACTCGCAGAAATCATATCACGAGTCGCCGTTTGAAAAACAACTTAGTGAAACCAGGTACCCCCGAAAGCCGTCATATGAAAAACATGTTAACGAAGTTAGAAGATTCCACAATGATATTCGTCGAAAAGGCGACATTCCAGTTTCCCAAGATCCTTTTATAGAAGTTGATAACTCAAATAAGCTTAAGAGCGATGAAACCTTTTCAAAAACACAATTTCATAAATATTCTGATTCTAAGCTTGAGGAACTTGTATCAGGTGATAATTATTATTCTTTAAGGGATGTAAAGCAGCGCTTGGAAAGTGCTGGTGCTTGTTTTCATGGAAACTTTGCCGTTGACGTGGATCCTTATCAAGATTCTTCTTCAGTGCGAACAGTAAAACACTGTCCTGATTGTCATTCAATGAATGATCCAAATTTAACTTGGTGTATGAACTGTGGTTGTGCTTTGATTGGTATTGACCCAGAACCACTTGGTCAAGCTTCACATGAAACAAACACAATAACTTCTTCTCCATTAAAGGCTAGTGTTAAGATATTTTCTTCGAAATCAACTGATTCAAAGAAACCAGTTGATCTAACTGAACCAGCTTATGAATGGGATTACAGCACAGGAAGCAATTACGACGTTGTTAAAGATTATGAAGCCATGCGTTCAAGACCCGCAGTTGATGTTTCTTCACCAGATGTTCCTAATGTAAATATTGCATCAGAATTAGCACATAGACCTGTACTCTCTGCAGAGCCTCGAGATTCGACAGCCCATGTAGTTTCTGTTTTACCATTATCAACCCTGCAAAGTTCATCACAGTTAATTGGAAAATCTACGGATAGTATTCCATCCTCCGTTTCTGTATCTGAGGTGGACACTTTTAGACCGGCACCTCCGCATGATCTACATGATGCCTTGAAAATCCAATTAAATAAATCGCTTGAAACTATAGATGGTCCTGATACCATGCGGTTGAGTACAGACGATGAGAACGATCCAATAAATTTGACCTCTAGTCGGCCGCAACACCATTTGCCCCCTGTAGGATCCTCTTCCATCCCTGTAGATAGTCTTGCACTTGACAACTTGGAAAGCAACCAGTTCGGCATTGACAGTGCTGCCAATCGGCGAAATAATCAGATTCCGCAATTGAATCTTAAAACACTCACTGATATGCAAAAACAGTCGGGTGCTTATGGTTCAAACATAGAACAGAAATTAGAATCCAGTGAAAATCATCGAAAAGAGACTGTTCGTGGTGGTAGTCGAGGTGGTGGTCGAAACAGCAAAAACTTTCAAAGAGCGGGAATACATAACGGACCGCGAATGAGAAATAACAGTGATGCAAGCTATCAGGCGGGCTCTAGTGGTGGTCGTTACCAAGGCAACAATTACAACTCTACAGGGAGATCGGGCCAATATTCTGGCGGGGGAAAATCGAGGAATGACTCGGAACGTTTCGATGCCCGAGTAAGGAATTACTCAGAAGGCAATAGTGGCTGCGGCGGTGTCGATCCCGGGGCGGCTAGTGGTGACTGTCAGGCCCAGGTGTACGGGAGTAGGGGGGCAGTTTCAGCTGACATTTGCAGAGAGAGTGGTAAGAATCAGTCTGAGCAGCACCTATCGCACTCCATCACAAATTCTGCCAATTCGAGCCGGAAGCAACAGGTTGATGTTAGAGGTTCTTCTTCCTCAACTCCTGCTGGTAGCGATAGATCCTGTCAACGCCGATGGAAGTCATCCAATGGACAGTGGTCTGGACAGCATCCCAGTTTACTGCAGAAGAAGTAAGTTATTACCTTTCGCTCCCTGTTTCATTCCGTTTCTAGGCCGATATCTTTAGAGTTTATTTTCATTTCATTTGGCTTGTTTGTTTTTCAGACCAGCAGAATATATACGTCGAAATAGTAAAGCTAATTATGCAACTCTCCACGATGACAGTTGTACACCAACATTTTTGTATGTTTAAATTTATTTTGTCTCTAACTGGAGATAAATGTTTATATTATTTTTGCTCTAATAAATTTACTGTTCCTTAAAAAACCCATTAGACACTCAGACGGCACGAGACACAATCGTCACTCCCAGAATGCTTCTGGTGATTTAGCTGATGATAGTACAAGGTATCTTTATTTTAAATCTGTATTTTATAGAAAACATATTTTAAAATACATAGATTCTACTTTTTCTGTTTCGTTTCTTGTAACATAAGCAGGTCGTTTGTAATATCGGAGTTTTGCTAATTAATTTCCCCCCAAATAATATTAATTAACAAACATGTTTTGCTGTCTTTAATATATTTATACTGCAAAATATTTTATAAGTTAGGTCATGATACAATAATTATAATTTTAGTATAGTTGTTTTTATATCTAGCTTTCCTTTACTTTAAAAATTAGATCCAACAAGGAAGAGAAAATCGAAGAACCGCTCGTGTCACCATGTCAAGATGTATCAAAAGTTACTGAAACAACCCTTAAACAAGTAAAGTTATATTATAATCTTTTGTTGTATTTCGTAAACTATTTAAATATTAATCTTGTTATATGAATAGTTTTGTTGCCATAATAATAATTTATATCATTAGCATCTTTTAATATAAACTTTTTAAAACCGATTATAATGACAACGTTTGTAGTGAAGCTAATAAATTTCACATTGACTAAATTAAATAAAGAAAAATTGAAATTTCTAACTGAATATATATTTTTTTAAATTACATATTGTATCTACTATTTAAATAATACAATGATTATATAATAATTTATTTATGCATGTTATTGTATTTGTATAATTGTACAGACTATGATTCAGGTAATAATGATATATTTTTTACAACTACCTACAAATAAAACACATAACACCGCCCTATAATACGTGTTCACCCTTTTTTACATCTTTTTTCAATTTTCTTACTTAACTGATTTAATCATTTTCGTCTCTAATTTGTGTCAATGTGTGAAATTTAACATTTCCTAAATCTATGACTGTTTTTTTAATTTAGTTTGTATGTCTAAAATATACGATATAAAATATAGTTTTAATAATACAAAATATATTTATTACTTTGCTATATGGCATATAACCTATATATTTTATTGTTTTTATTGACATGTGTAAGTTTGAGTTATTACTTTATAGATAGATGAGCACAAACTTCCAATCCGACTAAAAGTGCTTCGTGTAATTATATTCTCATTATACAATATTATTCAGTACTATTATTATATAATAGTTCAATTTTCTTATTTTTCCATTATAAATACTATTAATACTACAAAAATACAGTTCGAAGAAATAAAAATATTGATAAGTCAGTAAATTTGGAAATTTTAAATAATTAAAACACATGCCTTCGATCTAAGTTTAATTATTGTCTAGGTAGAGTGAAAGCTTGTGTTTTTATAAAGAAAAATACCATATTACAGTATAGTTAAATCATCGTGTTTTTTTAATAATATTGTAAATTATCGCATTAACATCTAGTATTCCTATTGCACTTATTACATATTACACTATAATTTTGAGTGTTTTATATATTATACTTCTACCTAGATACCTATATGCTATAATTTTAATCAACCTGTTGTGCTGTGCAACTCCTTACACCTTTTACTTAATCACAATAAAACACACTTCCGTTTGAAATGCACTGTTTGAATTGGACTAATTATCTAATGAATACTCAGTGTTATAACACTAATGATGTATTAATGCACCTGCTTTTAGTTTATGCAGTTATACATAATTATATATTAAAATAATTGTCAGCTATATAGTTAACTTCGTAATCACGAGTATTTGTTGTGTAGTCTAAAAGCTATAAAATCGTCATTTTAATTATGTATATTTTAAATAGAATTAAGAATAAATAAAAATGCTAAGAAAATGTACTAGCCACTAATATTATCAAAAGAAAACAAACCACTAATAATAAAAAGTTTGTTGTAAAATACAAGATCTGAGATTTTGAACCAAATCATAGCTATAATAAAAACAGAGAAGGACACATTAAATGTAGGCAGAAATAATATTACAGAAGGTAAGTGTTCAATTTACTAACAAAATATACAAGGCATTAGATAGAAAGTTTTAAAGTTTACAAGGAAATACACCACACTATAAACTTATATATAATATGTAAATACATTCCTGTGTAAATTGTTTTATGTTGTAGTTTGTTGCTAAACTATAGGACTTCATCAATCAATATAGAATATATACAATCAACAATAGTCAGGTTGTATTTTTGTTTTGATTTTTTTAAATTAAGTATAAATTAGGGCTTAACGAAATCGTGTGCTACGAATTTTATTTTTTAACAAATATCGGTCGTCTGTCTGCCCCTGTATTAAACATTTTGTATTGATTTTTATGTATTAATTAGGGCATTGAGCATGTTATCTTTATTTAATAAATTACCGACTGCCTGTGTATTCATGTATGTATAGCGCGGTTGGCAGGAAGGTGAATCACCCTGGCTGTATCTGCCTGACGAGGTATGGCTCCGGATTCTCTCCATATTGCCGATGTCGAGTCTGGGCTCTGTAGCAGCATCTTGTGCCACCCTCCATAGGATCTCAGGGGACGCGTCCCTCTGGCGCCGGATACACCTGGTGCGACGTCATGATCTTAGCAATGACTATATGGCTGCTATTGGTCGACGTCGGCCCACAGAGCTTCTCTTTCACAACTGTCATGGTGACGATATTACACTGCAGGGTAGGTTGACTATTATTAGTTAATTAAAATTGCAGAAAGAATGCGAAAGATTTATCTAGCCACAAAGTAAGCACAGCTACATTTTGCCAATCGTTTTGAAATAGTAAAAGTAGGGATAATTGAGATTTTCATACTGTCTTTTATATAGGGGTACCCAAAAAAATCGCCGTTTTGTCCATATTTAACAATATATATGTATACATTAATTTATTAACAT
>JAYRBW010024395.1:0-12509 GCA_036023295.1 Invenusta paracnida
ATCTCTATTGCTAGCCGAATATAATAACAGGGATTAGCATATAAAGTAGTATTTTGGTAACCTATTTTGGTAACACTAGTACATAATAAGTAGTTCATTAATTAACATCTTTCCGCATATTTCAGAATGTCATGGTGCATGCAAAATTTGAAATTCCCTCGAAATTTGAATGAGGCGCGCAATTTTTACGTTGCTAGGAAACGAGTCGGTTTTTCTTAAGTTCCCTTGCACTTTTAAATTTGAATTTGGCGCCCTAATTTGAATAATGCTCCTGCCCTGTCATTGGTTAACCGTACTCGATTGTGATTGCTCAGGAGGGAGAGGTGGCCGGGAGGAGGCGTTGGTGGACAAGAAGAACTTTGACCATACTACTGCAGTACATATGAACTTTATTTTATTTCATTCATTTTGTGATTAATTATATATGCTAAATTTTACCTAAAATCGAGGACTACGGGTATTCCCGTTGTCCTCGCCTACAATATTTAGAGTTATAGTATTCATATACATGTATCTATAATAAATACCTACATATTAATTTATGTATTAGCTTTTTCGGTTGTTAATTGTAAAAAATTAGTTTACTCTAAAATGGCGATAATGGATTAAATAACACTTTTCCCTATTTTAAAGTAAAAAATTATTGTTGTCAGTGTTTATCTATAGCTCTAATATAGCTTTTCTTGATGTCATTACCGTGATATGCAATCAAGTTATCGGGATTAAGATGTTAGATACAAATTGTTTATGATTATAAGCATTCGCTTTGCTGGACTGCTGGTTTCCGATAACGCTTAATAAATTGTGCAAAAAAATTAATGAGGGATCGATAGAGGAATACATACTTGATATTACTTTTCAAAATTGTTGATTATGTTAATATTTTATATTTTTATATGAATAGAATACTATTGATAATAATGAATTTTAGTTACATTTCATGTTTGTATACATCTAACCAAGGATTTTCTATCAAAATATCAAGAACACAATAACGTAAAATCTTCTTAAAGAAATAAGTATATACATTTTGCCACATATATAAATTCAAATTTCTACGACTAAAGCTTATATTTTTGTAGCGACATATAATAAAATTATTGAGAGTAATACACATTAATGGTTTATGTATTAATGGAAACGTTCTCACCGCGAGGTTTTCCTTTAAGAAATCTTAGTAGAATGTAAATAACGGTAAACAAACATTGCACAAAATTATACAGAAAAAATTAACATATGAACGTGAAGAAAACCAAAGACATTACAGCTCAGTCTACCCGGTGACACCTGCAGTAAGCACACTTATAGCCTTAATGATTTCTTAAACAGCATTTCTCCTTATGCGCATTACAATGCAGGACCGCCAAGTGCTTTGCGTAAGACTTTCTGCTAGCCGTTGAGCATTATTTGCCATTGCGGTCTTAGAACAACTGACCTGTTCCACCGGGTTTACGAACGGACTATGCACATGTGCACATTTGAAGTTAGAGCTAGTGGTTGCTGAGGATCGTGTATTCAGATGGTATCCATACAGCAAGGTACATCATATTGTTAGGTTGTCCGCGAAAAATCTAAATTTAAGATCATTAACTTCATCCACATTTTGGCCAGAGTGTTGACGTAGCAAATAAAGAGAATGGGGCCTGTGACTTATCTTTGAGGCACTCACTGCGGCAGAAAAAGGATGAATGTAATATGAAGTTTTGCAAGCCTTGCATATCACTCATGATCTAAGAGAAATACATTTATTCACATACAAATTCGAACTTATGTAATCGTATACACGCTTTAGAAATACTAGGTAGAAATACAACAGACCAGATCACTTGTATTGTTAAAGATGTGTTTAATGGTTTCCAGGCCAAAACCTCACGAAACAACTTTAACGGCTTTTATATACATTGACTAAGTCTACTATTTGAGATTACACTACATTCTGACGAAGCGAAAGTTTTATTCCTTGGACTAGGGCACATATGCGTCTTTCTCTCACCATTTTTAACTGAAGTTTTGCAGTACATGAAATTAGAGTTACCGATCTGAAAGAGTATAATTTACTTGTGTCTTTTGCCGGTTTTGAAATACATATGATTATGATTACTTTCCAGATGCTATAGGAATTATTTTCGCTATTCTAAGTTTTCGTTTAAAATTCCAATATAATGTTGGCATCATTGAGAGGTGCGGGATAAATTCTATGTCAATACCATCTTTCCAGCTGAGCAATTGTTTCGTGGGTTTTTGATAACATATAATTCTCTTTCAATTCAGTACTTATTATATATATAAATACGAAAAAATGTATACTTATCATACGTAAATGACAAATAAAGCAGACACCAGGAGCATCGTTCAGATTTTATAACATATATGATAAGTAAAAGTTTTTTCGTATATATTGTGTTTCATTCACTTAATTCACTTGATTACCTGATTTTATAACATATATGATAAGTAAAAGTTTTTTCGTATATTCTGTTTCATTCACTTAAAATTTTATTGTTTTTTGCTTATGTTTTTCACTCATCAACTTTTCTGATTTTACTTATGTTTTTTACTTATAATCTTAGTATTTCTGTTCCATTTATGATAAATATAAGTTTTTTCTTGTAATTTGTTTCACTTATGATAAGATTATAAGAACATTAGTGAAAACGAAAATATGTAAGGGTAAAAATGTAAACTTATAATATATAAAGTACTTAAAATACAATTTTGGGTATGTCTAAATTATAAAAAACATATCATATATATTATATTGTACTATAATAATACAATAGACGAACATTGGATATAATTTTAAATAAATTACGTAATTGAATACTAGGTACCACAATCCATCTTACGAAACATTAGCATACATATAATACCTCAATTTTGATCGACAAAGAATATAATTACCTCGTATATGTAGTATAATAATAACTGTATATAGTACAATTAAAGAACTAGTCATAAAAAATTCGAATCGTGTCCACTTCGGTTAAATATATTTTCCAACATGCTATAATTAAAATGCGCTCCATATATAATGTACAACTCGTCCTATTTATGTAATAACTAATTCTTTCTGAGATAATATTGATGCCATAGATTACGTTATTATAAATTTGACAAAAAACTGCATAGAAACGTTTCATCATTTATATGCAATCATAAATTGTATGTTATATTCTAAAGTGTCCAATCTAATAAATAAAGAAATCAAATCAAATCGACGTCTTCCAACTGACCATATATAGCGACACATAAGCCCAGAAAACTAATCAATAAAATTTCTGTACCTTTAAGTATGCTCATCTTTTAATATTGGATTAGGATTTGGTTTTATAAGTCAGTCCTCATTATACCATCCCTCCGAAGCGAATTCTCCAAAGTATTTCACTTCACTTCTGACTTCAACAGAATGACATACTCAAGTGGAAGTATCCTTTCCTTCCCATTCGTCTCTATATATAATATACCTACTTTGTTATATATTCACACTCGTAAATATATCATTATAATAAATGACATAGGGGGAAATGCAAGCTTTTGGAGTAATATAAAAGTTAGAAATATGAAATTTCTCGATTATTGATTCTACTCAGAACAATCCATTTCATAAATGAATTTCCGCCAGTGTCATGTCAAATCAAATGGGAACTGCGAGCAAGCGAATATATACGTACGTTTGTGTTCCACATCGGTAAATTTATATATAAAAATTATTTATTCGCTTTTCTAGATAACTTTTTTTTATTAGGAAATGACCGGAAAAATTATGCTAAAATTATTTTAAGCTATAAAAATACATAGTTAAAAATATATACATATATATAAAACACATAATATAAACACATATAATAAACATCAAATTAAAATAATTTATGTATGTAACAACGGAAATAACTGCTCCGTGGCAGTAAGGGTTGGTGTTACCTTTAGTCTCTGTTAGTAGAGAACTAGATTATGTTGGTTGTAAATTTATTTTTTATAATTTTTTTATAATAATCATGATAGTCTTTATAATTTACTGTCGTAGAGACATTGTAAAGATATTAGAAGTCAGGGTTTGCATCGGGATGATTATTTATTGGAGTAACAAAAGAGTGTTTTTTGGTTGTGTCATGAGAGGGGAGAGTAATGTGGAGTTTCTCATCTGCACGTACGCACAATCGTCTTTTATAGGATGATCTGATGTACCTTGGTCACGAACACAGTTCTTTCATGCAAATAATAGAGTAAGATCTCTATGTACGCACTTGGGTTACCTGGTGCATCTTTGGATGCGAATCCCCCTCTCACGGTGTGTCAGAACAAAATTTAGTCTAGTAAAATTCTCCATGAAATCTGTTTGGGGTTTTAGTTTAGGTATACCTTAGAAACTTTCATAAGTATTATAATAAAATATTCTACCGAGGGCTTTTTTCAATATAAGGAAAACATCCTTTAATTTAGCCTTATATAGGCATTATAAAAATAAGAATTTCGATAAAATAAAAATTCTCCATGAAATCTGGTTGAACTATAATTTTAATCATGCTATTAATACCAACTTCAAAAAATTTGACTTTAAAAAATTTGACCGAGGGTTTTTTTAAATTTGGAAGAAAATGTAATTTTTACCGCTTTTCTATTATAAAATGTGATGTTATTATAAAAAAATTCTCTGTTCTAATATTATACTATATTTTGTTACACCAAGTTATTTTAAACAGATAAAAACAATAAATGAATAAATTCATCGAGGGCTTTTATTTCTATATTGAAAATAGTGAATTTACGACTACTATTAAAAGTATATACAGTAAATATCAAATATAGAACAAATATCTATGATTAAAACCTCATGTTCTACTAGAAGATAAGGGTGAATCGTATTTAATGTATTTTTTAACTAATAATTATTTTTTATCTACCGCTCCGTCTCCATTTATCACATCGTCTCAATCTACCGTATCTACCGTAGATAAACTTTAAATATTGAAGATAGATAAATAGATAAACTTTAAATTTTACGATTATCATTAGGAGCAAACAGCCAATTAGAAAGCATATTCTTTTATCGATCGCATTATGTCTAAGTAATTATATCGTCGCCAGACTGGCATATCTCAACACAACAACGCCAATCACCACCGGACTGGCATCTGTCAACTCACAACGCCCATCATAGCCGGACTGGCATCTGTCGACACCACACGTATTACAAGTACCTATAGTACATCAACCCACACTACACATTGTGACGCACTCGTCACACATTATTGTGAACCATCGACCTTCTTTTACTTTGGCAACTATTTCACAAAGAACCAAATGAGCCATGCCTTCCAGAAGTTCATTTTGAATAATATGAGTTGTGTATGCGCCACTCAAACAAAGAGCTTGAAAATTTCCTCTGCCCTTTTCATTTCCCTGTAATGCTTGGCTTTTGGAAGTTAGATGCATTAAATTTTCCATAATCTTTTTCAACATTCTTCTATTTATTTCCTTTTCTGCAGCTTAGTTTTCAGACAAAGTTTCACCAATGTCCTATGCTTTCCAATGCAGTTTTGTGACAATGCGTTGATTGATGAATTTGGAAAGCCTGTTAACTTTTCTTCCAATTAGAGAAACCTGTGATAATAATGCTTTCTCCTGTTTGTGTGTATGTGGACCGATCAGTTTTTGAGTGTGGTGGGCAGTAAGGCAGAGGTAATAGAATACCTTATCAGCGGCTTCATCGTAATGTAGCCAATCAAATTTGTCAAACCAACTTCGTTGAAAAGATCTCCTAAGGTTGTCTATTTCAGTCAAAGGAAACGTGGAAGAATGACCAGACTGGTTCTTAATAGGTAAAACAGTTGTCCGGGATGTACAAAGTGGTTCAGTTAAAGTATTAGAAGCCGTAGTAACTTTAGCACACAAAACAAAACCAGTGAGCAGATCAGTAACATCAGTAGAGGCAGCCAGATCAGTAACATCAGTAGAGGCGATCAAACCAGTAACATCAGTAGAGGCAGCCAGATCAGTAGCATCAGTAGAGGTGCCAGATCAGTAACATCAGTAGAGGCGATCAAACCAGAAACATCAGTAGAGGCAGTGAGATTAGTAGTATGAGTAAAGGCGATCAAACCAGAAACATCAGTAGAGGCAGTCAGATTAGTAGTATGAGTAAAGGCGATCAAACCAGTAACATCAGTAGAGGCGATCAAACCAGTAGCATCAGTAGAGGCGATCAAACCAGTAACATCAGTAACATCTAAAAATAAAGTAAAAAAAAAAAAATACTGTTTTGTTTTGTTTGATATTCTAATAGTTTTTTTATTTTATTTTCAAAACCAAAATTTAATAATGCTTAAGTTGAGAGCCTTACACATACTAAATGTACTTCATTATTTTAATAAATTCAAAAAATGACCTCATATCTTTGATAGTACTGAAAAAATTGGTTAAAATAATAAAGGTATTGTACTGTATAGAAATAAATCTGAATTTTTATAGTAAATTGTTATCTTAATAATATTTATACATGGGTCTAACTAAATAATCTAGTTACAGCTACATACTACAGACATTATCAAACTTGCAGACACAGTTTACCTGAAAAAAAATAGCATCAATCTTCCTTGAACATTTAGCTGCTTCGGTTGCCAATTCTTTCTGATGCTGCTGTCTTTTTCTACTATTAGTGGCCATATTTAAAAATTATTTTCACGAAACTGCAATATTTTTTAAATTTTAATTTTCAGAAGGTCATTTAAAAGTGAAAGTATTTAAAACAATTTTGCTTAACTCAAACTGGAAAACAAAGACCACGCAACAATTTGGAGGTGGGGACCAACATTCGAAAGGGCACCTTACTGAAAATACATATAATATATATCGTTTTATCTAGTGTAACTTCATTCTCAAAAAAAGGCACTTCACTGAAAATATATCGTTTCATTTAGCAAAACATTAATTCTCAAAAAGGACCCTTCGGTGAAAATTAATCGTTTTATCTGGTTTAACTTTATTCACAAAAAAGGCATTCTACTGAAAATATATAGGTTAGTTCTATCTAGTTTAACTTTATTCTCAAAAGGGCACCTCACTGAAAATATATCGTTCTATCTAGGGAAAATTTTCGAGTGTAGGGTACATCTTTAAGGGGTACTATTTAAGGGGTCTATTTTAAAAAAGGGTACTTTTTTACAATCGAAAAGTATTGGGGGTGCCTCCCCTCCCCTACCCCCCCCTGTAACAAGGTCCCTGAACTGGATATAGGATCATAGATATTGATTTATTTTCTTCTCTGCCTTCTAATAAAATTAACAATTCTACAATATCTATGGCGACGGTAATATTTGACTAAATTGAATTATCGTTGTACCATTTGGATGAAATTGAACGAACTTGAATTTCCTAAATTCATATTTCCAGCAAACTAATGTTATGTTTGCACAGACAATGTCAAATTTGAAATGCCTAATTTGAATTTAAAACACACTTATATTTAAATGTCCTATTTGCCTGCACAATTATTCAAATTGGTTTAGGAAAACCTGTACTATGTAATTACTGCATATTTAAATATATTATATAGCTATATATCATATCATAGAGTAATTATACATAGAGTTTTGACTCTTATTGATTTCCATATATGCATTGCGTTGTTCAGTTTTGTCAATATAAAATCGTTTTATTTTAATGAATTTGATGTAAATGTGTAGACTAGAAGTAGTGTTAAATATTTTTTATTGAATTCATTTTAAGAGCAAATATACATATTCATACAATTTTAACATACATAAGTTATCTGTAATATATAATTCATTGCCGATGTATCTAAAACTGTTTTACTGCATAAATGATTTAATTGCTGTGAATTTTAGAAACTTTATTTTGCAAAAGCTTTTGGGTCGACGAATAGTAGTATAAAACTGCATACAGAATCAATAAGAGTCGAAACTCTATGTATAATTACTCTATTATTTCAGTTCATATATTTATTCAAAGTGTGATCACGCCCATGTCAACTAATTATACACCCCGACAAGCGTCATGGCTCTTTAACTTTATATTATTACAATTAATATGTATATCGTTATATATTTTTTGTTTTCTATGTTTTGGGGTAATTTCCATCCAGAAACTCTAAAATTTAACGTATATTGAAGCATTTTGTAGTATACAATATAATTTTTTTTAAATCTATTCAATGTGGTAATTGAGTTACAAACATATTATATTATTTTAATATATGTTTTACAAAAAATATTCTTTTTGATGTTTCATATTATTTCGAATAATTGTTGCATCTCTAAGACATATACAATGCAAGTTATTATTTACGGCTACTAATTTAGGGAGTCTACTAATAAGAATGTGGTACATGCGCATTGTTTACCTAATTAACTTTTGTACATAGTCGTGTAATATGAATAATTAACATTTATGTGTAATTTATTTATAATAAAATAGAATTGCTGTAAAATGCATAATTTTTTAAATGAATTTTAACAAAAGTTAACGAATTCCAATCCCAATCCTCCTCTTTCGTACAACAGGCTGAGAATGATTCAAGTAAAGACGAAGCGAAGGAAGTCCTGCAGGCGCTAGAGGAACTCGCCATGAACTACGATCAGAAATTGACCGAGGTCGAGGACAAACGGCGAGAGACGGAGACTCTGCAGGATCAAGTCGGTCAGTTGACCACGGACTTAGCCACTCGAGATCAGGAACTCCAGCGCCACCGAGATTCTTCCTCCAATCAGCGGAAGAAGAACACCGAAATGATGAAAAATCTGCTCAATGAGTTGCGCGAGGTTGGCCAAGTGCTTAGTGTTCAGCTTTCTGTAAGTGAGACAATTCTTCTTTTAGGTTGGTCTTCTGTAATGCTTCTATGTTTCCGGTAAAATGGCAACATAGCGTATAAGCACACTGTTAAAAATGCCATGGCATTCTTTAAAAGAAATCAGGCATATCGCGAATACAGATTTTTTCACGCGAGACCATATACAACTGATGTCTCGCGTGAAAAAACTGTATTCACGACATGCCTGATGATCCCTTATTCATGACACGCGAGACATCGTGCAACTGATGTCTCGCATGAAAAAACTGAATTCACAACATGCCTGATGATCCCTTATTAGTGTCATGCGAGACATTATTGAATTCTTCTATTGGTGACCAACGAGACAACGAATAAGTATATTTATCCAGAATATATACAAAAAAAAGTGACAAATTTAACCAAATATAGTACAGAAGTACACTGAATACTAAAAACTGCATTTCACGACTAATCGCGTCGTCTTCGCCAAATTAACGAAACGCCCATACACGGGTTAGTACATATATACAAAAAAACAAGAACCTTTATACGATTATGGGAAATAATAATGCAACATATAAAATCGGCTAAGGTAGTAAGTACTCTGTTAAGAGATATAGGGTATTACCTACAGGTTTTTCTGTTTAAAGTTGAATTATTGTGCAGGCACATTGCACTAATATTGACCTTTATATAATATTGACCTTGTTATATTTTATAAAAATGTATATAATATATAAATGTAACAAGCGATATGTATATTAATAATGCACATTTAAAATACGTAATATTTTCATTTCTATTAAAGGTAATTGTATAATATGCATGAATAAAATATAATGATATGATCCGCCGTTTAGGTATATGATGTATTGAGTGATATTGCTAATTATTGTTAGTAATAAATAAATAATTTATTCCTTCACCATGCAGTTTTGCAAACGAAACAAAATTATAGTAATACCTTACCTAAGGTATTTATTAATAAATGAAAAACAAGATATTCTTAAAATATGTAATTTTTCGCCACTATAAAGTTAGATTTCAACATATCGTTATCCCGTATATAGAAACCACAACGTGAATTCTATATTGTAATTACATAAATATATTGATTAATAAAAATGGATGTAAACTAAAAACATAAATTTACAATTTATTTTGTAACTAACAACATATCTAGTTAGGACCAAAGATAGTGTAAATTATTTTCATAGTATTTTAATCACATACCTTTTAATCTATATAATTTAAATAGTCCAGCTTACAGAGAGAATAAGTAGTAGTCATGGCTTGTCCAATTCAAACACTGTCAGGAGATATTTAAAAGGCATTCCAATAATTTAGCGTATGTTGTCCCATTTTCCATCTCGAAGAGTCGGTTGTGTAGAGATATATAATATATTGATTTGACATTATATGTATATTAGCTAGACCTTCATTCTTGTACCAGACGTTAGTTTACACATTTGGTTGTTGACCGAAAATTAATCCAGAATCGGTTTTACTTTTATGGTCCTTACTCACAACAATTTAATCTGCTTATTGCTGTGTCCCAAATCGATTAAATATTATACTCCTTGATACATTGTTGCAGGTTGAATATATTGAATAGTATTGAACATTGAACGTCGTCTATAAACCATGACGAGTTGTAAAATGGATCATTGAATAGTAATAAATGTTCGATCTAAAGTCATAAGAGATCTAAATGTTGTCTTCTTGAACCATCACTAGCACAATAACACAACACATACAGTTGAATGACTCACTAACAATATACCACTTCAATCGATAGAAGAGTGACGTAATCTAATTCTATGACTGTTGAATAGATTTAATTGGTTGGGGAGCTGGGTGTTTTTAATATACCTTGCATAATAATTCACTAAGGTCACTAAGGGATTGCCTCCCAAGACAGTATTATAGGTTAGAATACTATTGTCTCGCAGACTTTTTAATGCACTCAAAACTATGTCTCGCGTGTCATAAAAAGTATAACAACATGGCATTTGGCATGTCATGTCTCGCGAGACTGTAAAAATTCGATTGTCACGCGAGGACATTTTAATTTTACAGAATAATTTTAAGTGGTATGGGAATTTTATCTATGTTGACTTCATTGTCACGCGTGACTTACGTTTTTTTGCGTGACATTTTTAACAGTGTAGGCCTATATTTGACCGCTAATTAATCAGAATAGAATGCATTACAAATTAGTGTTTTGGTAGCAGCGTAATCGTTATGCATTAAAGAACCAAATGCACAAATGATGATATTATGAAAAGGTTTCTAGATAGTTTTTAAAATAGGTCATTTTCGAGAAAATAGTTTATTATTTTTCTTATTATTCTTTATATCTTTATTTTCGTCAGCCTAGTTGATCGATATTGAAGTTTTTTCGAAAAATGCATTTTTTATTTTTGTTTCTAGAATAATCGCTGGAATTGCTATCAATAAATGCAGTGCAACAGTCTTAACCAATATGTAACGAAATAAAAGCACAGATTTAAGTGAAATAAACTAACTACACGTTAAACATTTCAATTTATTTGAAACACGATTTTATTTATATTGTTATATAAGCAATATTATTATGATAAATATATGTATTGAATATGTAATATTAGATAGGTTTAGAACTTGTCAACATATAATCAATTACAATTACAAATATCACATTTTCGCCTATAGCAGCTGTATATCAACATAATAATGGTATGTTAAGTATTTCAAAAAGATTACAATGCCACTGCACAATGAATTATTTGTAGCTCCTAAAATATAAGCCAAGTGAATATCAAGTCATGATGCACTGCCGCATATACCATGAGTGATACACATCTCTTTGCTATATACTATGGTTTAGTTAAATATTATCCATTTGTATTCTTAGTGTACCTACTCTATTCAATTTTAATATGTGCTTAGTTGATTGGGGAAAGAGAAAATAGGATGGTGTAATTTCTCAATGAGAGTAGTAGGTACTGTAGTACTCGTGTGACGATGTTGTTTGTATTGTTCTTTGCATATATATATATATATAGTTCTCTAAAGACATATTTAATTTTAATGCTTATTTGGCTGTTTATATTTTGACCAATTTTATGAACCATTGATATATTTGAGGAGCTACAAATTATTCATTGTGCAGTGGCATTGTAATCTTTTTGAAATAATTAACATACTATTATTATGTTGATATACAGCTGCTATATAGGCGAAAATGTGATATTTGTAATTGTAATTGATTATACGTTGACAAGCTCTAAACCTATCTAATATTACATATTCAATACATATATTTATTATAATAATATTGCTTATATAATAATATAAATAAAATCGTGTTTCAAATAAATTGAAATGTTAAACTGAAAATATTAAACTGAAAAAATTAAACTGAAAATATCTAATTTATTACAATGTAAAATTTTGTAAATTAAAACGTTTTAAAGGATTTTTATACCTATTAATTGTTATCGTAATTTAAAAATAAATAAACTAAAGAAGATTTTCCGTAGACATTAAAAAAAATAAAATAACTATAATTAAAGACTCCATATTACTAATTAATAAATATTTTAAAGCGTAAACGAGACTGAAGTAGCCAAAATAGAAAACTTTTAATGATTTGAAATTTAGAAAATCTTAAATATGTAAGTAAATAAAATTCTAATTCAGTAATTACAATATGTAAGTATCTAGATAGCTTTCCAAT
>JAYRBW010024406.1:0-12509 GCA_036023295.1 Invenusta paracnida
GGGAGACGGGGGGGGGGGGGGGCATATAATTCGCCCGCCTGTTTATATAAAGCTTTAAAATTTGGTAAGTTGGTGAACCAAAGTGTTTTAGACTTGTTCCCGTTAAAAATAATAATAATGTGAAATTTAAAAAATTTGTCGAAGTAGAAAATAAAAAATAAAATAAAATAAAAATTATTTTATTTGTATAAATTGATTTCAGTTTTGTTTATTTTATCTAGTATTGATTACAACTGATATCTCTTATTTATAAATTTAAAGAAATATATATTTTTTTGAATTTCGGTATTTTAAAAATCATAACTCAAGAATAAAACTATTACGAGTATAAAGAAATTTAAAAAAATGGTCTTAAAATTTGCAAAGCTTATTAATAGGAAAAGTCCGTGAACCTCATGTCGATAGGTTTATATTTAAAAGACAGCAGTAAACATAAAGGAGGGGGGGGGGCGAATCACACACCCCACCCCGGATAGTAGGGGGTTAAAGCAGCAAGCCTGATATTTTGATGTGTAGGTGCCGAGTCGCTTGTACCTCTTTGGGGGTGTTCCATCTTCTTCCCTGCAACCACTCCGCATAAGCAGATGACTTCCAACGACCTCATGTACTTACTCCAGTAAATCCCTCGACTTCGTCGACAACTGTGTGCAGAGTATTCTGCATAACGAGTCTATTTATTGCTGGTTATTGTGGCACATTGCAAATATATTATTTTAGGTATATATTTTCTAAATTTTGTTTTTAATCTTTCTTAAAATAAAGGAATACATTATTATTATGTTTTTTGCGTCGATTGCGTCGATACTTTTTGGAATAAAATATTTTATAAATAGTTGTGCTCTTTCCTGTAATCGCTTTGAATAAAATAAATTATGACAGAGTATCGAAATCTTTATCAATACACCGGATTCAATATATTATGTACATGCAGAATATGTAGTCATAATAAATAGAACTATGCCTATAACTATATCATAATATGATTAATGCTTTAAAACGGTTTAACATTTTTCAATATACAAGTCAATTAGTAAATATAATCATTTATTTCAATGAATAAGTATAACAAATAAAAAATACAAGAGATAATATGTAAATGTGAAATTATAAAATGAAGATAATGATTTGAATAAGCTGTATTATTTTAGTAAAACAGACATAAATAATGATTGGAAAGTATTTAAAATTATCCCGACATTTTCCTGGGAAATTAGCAGTTAAGTAGAATTCATATTTCCTACTTATTTGCCAAACTTGGATCAACTAGCATAGCCAGATCCATTCGTTTGATCTTACGGAGACCGGAAACCAGATGTTCAGGTCCAGCTTTGTGGAAGAAGAGGCGCCACTTCTTTAAGCTGTTCATTGCTTGGTCCGAAAGAATAACATCATTTTTAGCAGCAAGGATGTCAATAAGCTCAACGTCGGCAGATCTGCGGTCAGGAGGCCGTTCTGGTTTCATAGGGAGAGCCATGTAGAGGTCCTTCCATTGGGGACCTATTTGACGGGCGACGATTTCGCAAACTTCTGTCATTGTAGAACTTGCTGGAAGAAGATAGTTGAAAGAAAAAAAGGTTTAAAGATGAAAAAGAAGGATGAGAAAAGAAAAGATAAGGGAAGGGAAGGGAAGGGAAGGGAAGGGAACTTCAAGCGAAGTTTTAATCTGAAATTTGGACATGAAAATTTAAGATTTATAATAAACAGGCTATAAAGATATATACGTTTAAGCAGAAAACATAAAGCATAAAGGATACATTTGCCTCGGATAAAATATTTGAATAAAGCATCTTCAATTAGACTCTCATAGATACAATTTAAGTATAAAATTTTTATATCGTATGTATTGCTTATAGTACTTCCAAGTAATAAAAAAAACATTTCGAAGTATTATTTAAAATGCTTGCAAAATTTTTTTCTTTTCTTTTTGTATATATTCACAATATATTCTATTTAGTGAATATAATTTTTTGATTACCTAAACACATTATTTATGCTAAGAAAAGATGTTATAACTTTCCACTGAGTTAGTTTTGCACGGTAAAAACATCGAACATGGTATACCGATATCTTTCATGTATTTCTATACACATCATCAATCAGGCCTAAGTGAAAGATTATTTCAAAATGTGTTGAATATACATGATATACATAAATTACATAGATTCAGAATGACGACAGCTTATAATGATCTAATTATCATATTGATAATAAAGCAAATTGTGGACATATATATGAAACAATGGGATAAACAATGGGAGAAGGTGATGCAGAAAGATAATTGTTCTTATAACTGTTTTAATATTAGGCAACTGTATTCATCTAGATGACATGGCGTGCCTTTCTGTCACTTGTCTATATCTAGCTATACACTATAATGTTTTATTGTCAATTTATAATATCTTTGTAAACTACCATAGTGGCTTATCCGTAAGCTACACAGAGTTCAAAATGCAGCAGCCAGACTCGCAACCAATTCACCAATTCAACCAATCCCATCCTCTGCTCAACCAACTCCACTGGCTTCCCATAAGGAAACGAATACTTTTCAAACTGCTGATGTTCACCCACAAAGCGATTTACAAAACTGCTCCATCTTACCTTCAGGAGTTAGTCCCTATCAAGACAACTGGTTGCATTAAGAGGCAATCTTCCGAAATCACTCTTGTCCAGAAACATTCCAACCAACCGAGGACTGGCGACCATGCTTTCTCGGTTGCTGTGCCATCTCTATGGAACAATCTACCTCCAGGAATTAGATTAATCCAGGACTTTAATGTTAATAAATCTAAACTTAAAACATACCTTTTCACTATCAGCATGTAAGATGCTACCTGTCGTAGCCCATCCATTATCTATATGTATAATTATAGGCAGGTATGCCGCTAAGCACTGTAGACAGTGTACAATATTTTAGCGCCATATAAATATTTTATTATTAATTATTAATTAATTAATTATAAACTGTTGTCACCAAGTATAGAATACAGATTCTACGTATTTAGTATTAATCATGATCTTCTAATAAACTGCTGATGTTGCGTATAGCAATATACGAAATAATTTAAAATAGTAAAACTGGTGATAATGCCGACATAGGCTATATTTTGGCCAACGATTTATTAATGTAGAAATTTCAAAAATTATATATACGAATATATTATCGTGTAAGCGACAAAGAAATTTGGATCACTAGCCCTGTATGCCTTTTTATAATTTTAATTGTAATAAAATAGGGAACAAAAATCGTTTCTTATACATTATTATTAATGGTTCACGACAAACATTTCTCAACAGGTAATATTAGGTAAAACGGCTGCACTATAAAGTTTACACAGGTATTACCCAGAAGGGAATATTAGTTAGAGCTGTGCGACAAACCTTCCCATAGAAAGTGTCCCTTGTCTATTATTGCTCATAATTTTGTTGTTGTTATTGATGGTACATATTATGAGCGAAGAAAATAAAAATAATTCCAACAATTTGAACCATCTATCTCTTAATACCGTCGTCGCATGGCAATGATGCTATATATAGCATAAATAGATAAACGCTAAGCTTTCACCTATTTTAAATGTATACAGGAAAAACATTCCCAGTCGGAATAAAAGAGGACACATCAATTTTAATATTATAAGATTAAATGGAGCTATCGAACCATTCTAAAATGAATAAAATATTACAGCTGCTTGGTGAGAAGGGGAGGCGGGGATTGCGTATATTTTTGTTGTTGCTCTAAACTTATAAACATCAACTTTCTAGAACGACTCTAATTGAGTTTATTTAGCCGCACAACCAGTCTGTCTCCTACACACGATGTTCCAATCATCAAATATCGACGTTTCATCCGGATGTGATGTTGGTGGATGGAAAGAAAAAAAAGGCAAACAAATTCAATCTTTGCATTGTTCCTGTTTTTCGATAGTGCAACCAACCTGCTACCTATAGTGTGCAAATCATTCACATACGTATCACTGTCCTTCCCTCAATAAATAAGCCTGCCTATATTCTCAATTTATGCTTTCCGCAGCCAAGCCAGTCAATCTCATGAGCCAAGAATACTGTGAGCCTGCGGACGTTAAACAAGTGCACTCCGATATTAAATTTAATTTATGTCGATGGAATTATTTACTCAAATAGATTATAATATGATGTAGACTGCTATAATTTATTATCACATTATTATTTAGTATGAGGAAATTCGATTGGGTATATTGTTGATTATTAGTTTCTTTCAACATGAACATAGAAATGTGTTAAATTCTGAAGTGAAAGAATTTCATGATCCATTGTGAAGTGATCTAAATTAGATATTTAGTCGGTCATTTTGGAATATTCAAAGAAAAATTAGCTAAATTCAATAAATAGTTTCGCACCAACTAATATTTTGACAGTTTTGAGGCAATAGTTAGTCAGAACATTTATTTTATCTTTCCACTTTAAAACTATTTGAAACTATATTTTATAGTTTTAAGCCAACAAATTTCACTTGTTCATGTATAATTGAAAAAATAAATAAATTTATTATTATGGAAATTAAATTCTTTTAATATAGCAGAAAACAGTAAATAAATAAAACGACTGGGCCGTTCGATAAAGCACAAACTGCAATCGTTAAAATAAAGTTGATGATATGTGAAAACGAAATTGATACTAAAAAGACTGAATGGTATTTAAATTGAGCAATATATTGATTATTGGATGTATTAACTATACAAAGCTCGTTAAAATTAAGTCAACAAAAATCATCAAAAACTATTGTCTGTTGAATATTTATATATTTTATATATATTTCACAAGTTTATCAGAAATATGTATCATAATTCTTGGCTCGATATGAATCTATATTTCTTAACTAAGTATATATTCAGATTATAGGTGGTATTGTTGACATTTTTGCACCGATATCCCTCTTTTTCTGTACCTAGATAAGTTCTAATTAATGAATTTCATTTATCAGAAACTAAAAAAAATCAATTATTAAAATCGTTATAGAAATATAAGTATAGCATAAATGCGATGGTTTGTACAAATACATGGAAAAGGATGATTTATTTCTTTATTTATATATTTTATAAAGGTGTGATTAAGAAGTGAGGACTTTGCTAAAAACAATTACGATTTTTTATCGCGAAAGTAATGTATTTTTTCGTTCAAGAAAAGTGATGATGTTCCAACCTTCCAATTATTCTGCCTATTCCGTTGGCCTCGATTAATGAAAATTGGCATATTACATTACATGTGATTAAAAACGGGTTAGTTTTAAGAAAATATCACAAACTTCGCGAATAGAATGCAATATTTTCCCCCCAAAGTAATGAATAAGAAAGATTTAAGCATTAAAATTCATAATATTTTCATGAATTCAAATAATTCAGATTTCATTGTTCTTTTGTAAACGAAAATAATATTTAAAAAATTCATTTTGACAAAGATATATGTTATACATACATTCAAATTATGCTTTTTCAATTTGTATTATGACGATAAAAACGTTAATAAACGCCACACAAACGTTTTCTGTGCTATGTCACGTGATCTTTAATGAGTCGGTGTATGACCGCAAATATGATTTAAAAAGTTGCTAAATAAAAATCATGCTTCGTGAAGTTCTAGAATAGGTTCTTGAATATTAATTGATTTAACGAGACGTAGGTAGGTACTTCACCATCATGTTTATGTAATCAATTCAAATCAACATAATTAATCCCTTCTGATAAGAAAATAATAATTATTCAGTAAATCTATTTTCAACATACTATTCCGTTCTACTTTTGGTAAAATGATCGGCGATATTTTTTTTAAAATGCCGCAAATTAATATCCGCATCTTCGATGATAGAATTAGACCAATTAGAATTCAGTATTTAGGCGGGAAAAGTCACGTGACGTAAACACCAAATATAATCAATATAAATCGATACTAAACAGTTATTCCTCTGCCTGTCAGTCCAATACTCACACTTTTTGCTGCCATGGACAACCCGGCCAAAACTGTGAAGCTCGCGTAGCGCCGAGGTGGATCGCTTCTTCTCGTTGAGAATTCTGAGATCGGCGACTCTGTCCTCGAGTACACTCATCTCCTGTATCATCACCTCGGTCTGGCTTCTCCGGTCCTCAATGCCACCACGTAGGCTCGCCTCCTCTCTCCTCCGTCCGTCCATCTGGTCCTCCTTTTCCCGGAGGAAGAGTCGCAGCTTGCTCTCCAGTTGAATCAACCGCTCGGCCTGGCGCTTGAGTGCCTTGCAGCTCACGTCGACACGCGTCATGCGCACCTCGCAGGTCTCCTTGTCACTGTCGGCCCAGTTGAGCTCTCGACAGACGCGGGCCGCGCTGTCCCTCCGCTTCTGACACTTCTGGCGTCGGGCCTCCAGGCGACAGAGACGCGATAATACCGCCTCCATCTCGCGTAACTGGACCCCTTGTTCCCCTAGAGTCGTGTCAATTCGCTGTCGAAGGACTTCCTGGCTCCGCTGACAGCGTCGCAACTTTCCCCGAAGTCGATGCCCAATTCTCTGATCGATTCCGAGCTGGCTCTGCAGTCCGGTTAGGGTCAATTCGTTCGACTTGGTTATTTGCTGGAGGCTCTCCAATCGACGACGTAGACTGTCGCGCTGTTGGATTGCATTGTTAAATTCCGTTTGAAGGTTGAGTGCAAATCTGCGGTCCTCCTCGACCCACTCGATGGCGTAGTAATACAGCTTATTAATGGCAGCTCGGGCTCGTCCGATGCACGCCATAACGTCATCGCCGTGCTCCAGGGCAAAGTAGAAGTCGCGCGTGTAGTCGCGCCACTCTGCATCAAGGGCCTTAAGGTCGCGCATCTCGGCAAGGATCTCGGGTCGATTTCGACCAATGAAGTCCTCGTAGGCGTCAATTAGATCGATTGTTGTAAGCTGAATGCTCGCCAAACTCACGCAGTAGAGGAGTAGATGGTCCCGAAATGCCGGAGTCAATCGGCGATTTAGAAGGTTAAAGAGGCGCGCGAATTCCTCGACTAACTTGCCGAAACTTCGCAGAACTTCGAAGTCGGGCTCGGATTTGTAGACTCGAAGGACGCTGGCATGTCGGTGGCATAGAGCCTCGAAGTCTGTCCAAGTAACGATATTGGAAGCCTTCACGGAATAGGTGTCGAATATTTTGCCCACCAAAGAAAAGGCGCCATCGAATTGGAACCTGTGTTGATTGCCAACAAGATTATACTTTTCGAAGATAGCTTCGACTGTTCTGTGGAATCTGGTAGCGTCATGCTCCACCACTCGATGGACGACTTCCAAGGAGACTGGGGGCGCATTTGCCCCGCTAGTGGACTGGGTGTGGCTCGCATTCTTGCGATGGACACCCCCAGTTGTCATACTGGAATTGGAGGACGTCCAGGACTTTCCGGTAGACATTATTGTTCACAGACGCTCTTGAATACCCAACACAAGGTTAACACGGTTGTTCTGACGTTGAAAAAACAAAACGAATGCTAAAAAAGGAAAACACTTAACAAATAAACACTAAGGATTTGGAGTTCCGTTTTTGTCGCCATAAATTGTGTACATATAATTATTTTAAGTTTACCCTCACTGTTCTACTCCTGTCAAATTGCTCTCCTCTAAATTGTTAGACACAGTCAACGAAAGAGCGAACGAATAAACGAAGGACTCAACAGGGCCCTCTTTCTCAATTTTAATTCAGATCTGTAAAGTGAGAGGAATTCTGTTTGCCGCGTCACCACTAGCAACCAACCGCTATGAAGTTGTGTAACTTGCGCACACACCTCAGACACAAAGCAAAACAACGGATGAAGCTGTAGAGAATATTTGGAGTATTACACTCACATATATTACTTTTTTATTATTGATAGACAGTTTTTAAACCTGCCTATACAAAATCAGCAGTAATATACGAACTTGCAATGAGTGTCTCTCTCTATTATATGTTCAAAATATCAACACATATGTACATAGGTAGCTTCACATATTTGCTTACGAGCACATTATGTTTATTAAGAAGTTAGCAGCTTAATTTCTAGTTAATTGAAATGAATAATTTAGGAAAACATAATACTTTACTTTACTCCTAACCCAGACGATACCACCATTATGTGGAAAACTGTTTTGTAGTATTGTAATCAGTACGATCAGGTGAGATTATAAGCAGTATATACAGAAGGCAGAAAAAAGTGAATTTGACGTATTGAAAGCTAATGTGATCAATTCCCGAAATGTAGCAAAATGTATTCTTTTTTATAGGTCAATTTTATGAGGAACGTATTTTGTTGCAATATAAACTGAAACTACTCTAAAACATTTCATTCATACATTATATTCCGAACAATCTCAGAATCAAAAGTCAACATAAAGGGTTCTCAAAAGGTTATATGAAAATTAATGTAAATATGTAAATATTAATAAAATTTCAGCGTTGATATTATTTGTAAAAAATAATTTTATTTCAGAGTTAAGAAAAGCTGCTCAAATTATGAAAATCACTCCAAAATATCTCAAACATTTTCAAGATCAACAAATGATAATTTGACCTTAAAGTAGCGTTAACCTGGGCTATTTGACGCCATCAAAACCTGGGAGTGACGAATAAGCCCGCCCCCTATAATTCGCCATCCCCCCCTGTTTAGATAAAGCCTTGACATTTGGTATGCAGGTAAACCAGTGTTTAGATAAAGCCTTGACATTTGGTATGCAGGTAAACCAGTGTTTTCGACTTGTTTCCGTTAAAAAATATATATTTTGAAATGAAGAACTTTTGTAAGAGTTGAAAAATTAAAAAATCACAAAAAAATAGTTTTTTATGTTGAAATTATTATTTTTTCGTTTAAATTCGCTTTATTTTTATGTCAGAAATATAGTATCTGTATAGTATATACAACTTTTCCCCTTTATTTAGTGTATTATATTCCAATTGATATCTCTTATTTATCTCTGGTATCATTTTAATCTATAAAATTATATTATCATGTTTTTATTATTCTAAATTTGGGTATCCAAAATTATATGCAAAAAATACAAATATGATTGATTAAACTGAAATCTTCTAAAGGAATAAAAAAAATGATTTGAAAACTTGCGTAATATAATAATATGAAAAATCCGTGGACCTCATGTCACTGCATCTTTTATTAAAAACAAAACAAAAAAACTCCAGTAAAAACAAAAGTGCGCGGGCCGATTTAGCACTTCTCCCCTGGGTAGGATGGGGTTAATAAAAAAACAGATAGGTATCACAAATTATACGTTAGTGCAGCAAAAACTCGATGAATTGAAAAAAAGAGATTCTGTGAACGCAAATATGTAACCTTGAAGGGTTTGAATAATATGACAGTGAAGAAATTGTATAATAAACACAGTAGAAAAATTCTCATTGCATGCAAAAAAGGATGTCCGATTAAGCCAATAACTGGAGCATGTGTTCCTTGCAATATATGGAATATTCCTGTCGAATTATCAGCTCAATCGGACAATCTATATTTTGTATAAACAAAATGCTTTTTCTCAAAGATATATACCTAAACGGCTGAGCTGATAAGGAGGTGATTTGTGTATGAGGTCATCCTCACAAACTATAACAATCAAAATGACGGTTTTAGTGCAAATTAAATTTTTATTTTAAAGTTGAATACCGCTTCCGGTCGCCATTGATATCCGACACGAACAAAATGTCAGTAAATTCCGTTAAATAAATTGTTACTATTACGTTATTTATCCACAAATACTGCTTGGGTGAACTTCCTATAGGAATTGAATATTTATTCGCTTTCATGATACAATGCAGTATTATGCAATAACAAAAAAAGAATTCACTGAAATTTGTTTCGTGTCCGAATATCAATGGCGGGGCCGTATATTGACTTTAAATAAATACTATACACTATACATTTTTATTAAAAATGTTATTCTAGAAACTATATATTTAGTTATGAAAGGGACACTACGTTACGCATTTTAGTAGTGTAAATATTATTAATTCAGTATCTAGGTGTTTCAAAAAGAGGTAAAACCTCCCTAACGATGAAATAAATACATATTTAGAATAGAATAAAATAAAATAGAATAGAATAAACAACAATATTAGTATATGTGTTAACAATGTTTATAGAAAATAGAATTATATAATTAATAACAAAAATTGGGGTATTACTCGTACAATCAATTTTTGTATGCTTACATTATTGTATATATATAATATAAAAGTTTTCAGAATTTATATCAGAATTTTTATAGTTATCTTAATAAATAATAATACTTATCTTGATTTAAAATAATCTTATTACATATTAATATTATTGAATAATAATTATATTTGGTAAATTAATTACTCGATATACTGACACCTGATATGATGAAGTCTCAATATAATTGAAATAAGCATATTTTAGGGGAACGTTAATATACATATATTTATGTATATACGCAATAATTATGTTTTACTGCATTTATACGCACCAATTGCTTATAGTACAACAATAATTTCCCTGTAGCATCAGCCTTTTTTTAAATTATAATGACATCCTGAAACAGATGTCAAATATATACATTTGGATTTCTATAAGAAAATATTGATTTTATGGAAAGGTCCAATTTTTAAGCTTTAGTTTTTAATTTTTTGAGTTTGAACTCGGTGTGGTTTTTCTTTTTTTCAATATTATACAGTTTTACACACTACAGTCATTTTGGAGAAGCAATATTATTTATTTTATTGATGCGATGTATTTGACTATAGAGTACCATTTTTAGCAGAGTCAGGTGCATATCCGGCACCAATTCTGAATTGTTATTTCTGAACATGGCAATCTACACGAGGCTTTTGAATATGTAATATTATTTGATTACTCGATTGTAGAATCCTGAGCTATAACGCGCTAATCTATTATACAATAATATCATGTACTTATTTGACATACTCGAATACCTACTTACGTAACTCTTATTATTAGTATTCACTTCATTTGTATAAGTAACTTATCTATTCATTTTTGTTGCCACAACCCGGCTGACCGTGATAAAGAATAGTTGATATTATAACACGCTTATTTCTTTGATACGATTAAAGTTGAGGATTCAACATCGATTCAAAACGAAAAGTGTTTAAATTCGGAAAAGATGGACCACGCTTTGTAATAAAAGATGAGCACGAATTCATGACTGGGAGGATTTAAATCTTTTCCGTGGAGTGTCAATTGAACTTAATAAATGTTTTATATTTTTATAAAAAGTAAATCATCTCCATTTCACATGTTTCAATCATTGGATTTTGTGATCAATCGATACATGTATTCTCCTAATATTATAATTCCGTTGATAGCTTCCATTTTTGGGCCAACAGTTTATTGATTGTCTAGACATCGAGTCAGTTGAAGATACGTCAGTGAGGGGTATACTGTTGTAATACATATATACTAATTAGGAGTTTTCTAACATTTATAGTCCTGTAATTTGATGACTCATATTATATTATGTCAAGTTATATTGAATAAAAATTTTCTGAAGTTTATAAAATGTTTATTATAACAATGTGAAGATTAATTATAAAATTGAGTTGCATTATGATTTATTTTCAAATGAAATATACTAAGAAACTATTGGTACACTACTACTATGAAATTCAGTTAGAAAAATAAATGTCTATTTAAAAATATGAAGGTGATCTTTTGGTGGACATTTTAGACGCGACGTTTCTGCCAGGCAATGTCGCCGGCGACTTAAACAGACGACTTCCTGTGTTATTTAGTTTGTCAGCATGCAAGCTTGTGATAATTTACAAGGAAGATACAATATTATATAATATATTTAAACGTCCTGATTTATATTTTTAAGCATATTTGGCACTACCTCTATTTACGAATACTACACATATATATACGTAGTTATAATTTCTTTGCAAATGTTGGTCCACATTAAAAAGGAAATGCCTTATTGCGTACATTTATTCCATATATTTTCCATTGTTATTTTATTTAATATTCAATATTTTAAATTTACATACTAATAATAAAACTTATTTACAGTAAATTCTTTAAACCCAGTTATAAGTCATATAGTCAAAGATAAGAGATGTTTAGTTTATAGTCTCTGCTATTTATTATTTAAATATTTTTAAAATATCAAAATACTTGAATAAGGAATGTCATCGGGAATTATAACATATTTAGAACACTACCCTGTCAAAAAATCTGTTTGGGGCCTTTTCGGGATATTCCTTGGCGCAAATAAGATTAAGCATAGGTTTTAAGATTGGCCTCCAGATTTTCCCGTAATTGAGGCTATCAACATTTCCCCCTAGGTTTATCCCTAATTTGGGGCCGTCAACATTTTTCCGACGGCCCCGCAATTATCCAGAATTTGGGCTACATAAAATTTCTTCTAATTTAGTCCTAAATTGAAATTTTGGCCTAGCTTTCCCTAATTCCCACTATACGACTCCAACAAGGACGAATTCGGATTTTGACTGGGTAGATTTCAGAACAGTAGCATTGCAAATAATATATTTAATATATATATGTATATATAG
>JAYRBW010024417.1:0-12509 GCA_036023295.1 Invenusta paracnida
CATAGAGTATTGATAGATAGAGTTGTGACTCTTCTTGATTATTGATAACAGTTTGATACTACTATTTTCTTACCCTAGAATGATTTTGTAAAATAATTCTTTAAATACAATATCTCTTAAATAGTAAGTGTGTAATAAAAATGTTAGATACAAATGTAGCTAGTTATATTGTATAGATTCGTGTGACATACAAAAATGATAAAAGTCTTGATAATTCATCTAAAGATTATAAAAATAATATTACTTATTTCTTACCCATTTATGCAAACTTCATTAAAATACAACGATTTTCTATTGACAAAAATGAACAGCGCGATGCATATGAAATCCATAAGAGTCAATTACTCTATGGTTAAAATTAATATTTATTAAATATTTGTGCGTTTTAACATCATATAAATAAATGTGACCTCTGTTATTGTACTAATACTTCAACGAAAGTTTATCTTGAAACAACAAGCTGAATTTCTTCCCAAAGGTAATGGAAGACGCGGTTGATGAAGACCTTCGTCTCTCATCTACAAGAACCGACGATGATGACAATTTGCTACAGGACAAAGGGGCTTTCTCTGATTTGGGGCGGTACACACGGGATCCCGATCGAGCATTAGCGATTCAACTTTTCGCAGTTGACAATGGCACTGACTGGCAGTCAACGGCTGCTGTTGAAAGAGGTTGGTACAGTACACAAAGGTAATGGATGGGTTTTATACTTAAATATTCATGGCTCGTAATATGAAAAATTAGGGCATGTGATGGAATAATCATAATATATTTATGAATAGATTTATAAATTGGAAAACGGTTATTTGATTAGAAAATAGTTATTATTTGTTGAAATTGAATACACAATTGTGAAACGATTCATTCATATTGATATTTGTCATTCCTGGATGATCTTCCTGTGGTCCGTCGCTCGATATGATTATATGTGACGTTTTGGATACTTTCTTCCCGCTCACAATGGAAGAGGAAGCGCCTTGTTGAGCTGGGAAACCAAGGTCTTCAAAATCAGTGTCGCGCCGCTTCCTGTTATACCGCTCCACACTGAGAGGATTCTTGTGACCAGTGATAAAACAGAGGTCATAATTTGAATATTCTTGCTCTTTAAGATCCGTAACAAGTGTCATTCGAATACAGTGATTAGTGTATCGTCTTGAAAGTTTCAGCTTTGACGATAAATTGGACATCAAGTTGGTCATGGGATGCTTTCCCAGCTTCATTTTTTCTGTAAACCATGATTTTGGAGTTTTACTTGAAAGAGCTGATGGTTTTGAAAACAGATGAGGTGAATTTTCGATATGACTCATGTATAGCTCCCAAGCTTTTATAGGACATTCGTCTGGACTATTTTTATTTTTATACATATGTGCTTGTTATAGGTCTTTGAATTCTGTTGGTTTCAGTGACGTTTTCGCGTTCTTTGACAATGTTTCGTGTGCCAATTTGAGATATCGAACACCAGAAGACGACATTTCCAACGATAAGCTTGATTTATTGCGGTGTGGAATTGCTTCACGTCCACGAAGGCCTAAATAGTAAATCAGATTTAAAATATTTTCATCCTGTAGAACTTTAGGTGATTGTCGATCAAAATATAATCGAAGCTTCTGCATGTCAGCGAGTTCAATAGCAGGATACTCAACAGTCTTCTTTTGTCCCAATTTTTTATATTTCGCCATAGATTTGAGCATTCTATTTGATTGTGCGAATTTGATCGAATTGATCGATGAAGGTAGAAATACCTGTGAATCCTGCTCTAATGAAAATGTATAAGCCTGGGGCATAGAGCAAACCATTTTCTTGTTGCAGTTGTTGTTGTTAGCGGCACGTCACGCCCGGGCCTGGCCCAGAGGTGGACTGGGGCCACCGAAAATTCTGGCCCTCGCCTGGGCCGAGGCAGGGCACCACTGGTGAGGACCATCCATAACGTCTGGTGTGGACCATCCTCAGAGCGTCTCGGAGAGCTTGGAGGTCTGTGGCAGCAAAAGAGGGGCCTGATGCTTAGCCCTCTGCTGCGGATCAACGCGACCCTTACCGGCGAACTGGAGCGTCCGGTGGGAATGACTGCTGCGCTGCCACCAAGCTTAAGGCCGCGAGTGGCCGACCCATCGGTGTAGATGGTGAGGGAGAACTCGCCGTCTCCTCGTGCCAATGTGTGCTGTGCGTCTGCGAGGATGACCCCTGTTGGGCTGCTCTTGCTAGACCCTCCCGCTAACTGCGAGACACACGTCCAACGTGCTGGTGTCTGCGACCAAGGGGGAGTGCTGGCGATGGGGAAGAGACTGGCGACCCACGGCCGGGACGCCTGCATCCCTGCCGATCTCAGACGCACTCTTCCGCCAGCTAGAGCGGTGCACCAATGCCTTGTCTGCGAGGAGCCGCCGGGGGTTGGAGTTGATGAGTCGCCTGGACTTCTCCAGCCCTCCTGGAGACTGTGGAGTAGGAGGGAACACCCGTCTCGAGTTGCAACACCTCGACAGGCGAGGTGGCCAGTTGTTCGGTAATAATCCTCAGTCTTGTTCTGGGCCCTCTCCAACAGAGCCAGGGTTGCCATGTGGGACCGCAGTAATCAAGCGCGCTGCGGTAGAAACTCAAGAAGAGTTTCCGCAGGCACTTTTTGTCCCAGCCCCAGTTCTTGGTGGAGTCTGCCGCGAGCATGCGGCACCTAAAGAGGGCCTTGGAGGCGACCTTTGCAGCGTGTGGCCTGAAGGAGAAGCTGCGGTCGTAGGTGACCCAAGGAAAGTGGGGGTGGGGTTGAACGCAAGGGTTAAGTGTGAGCTTCTTTGCCTCGCTCCACCTGTGAACCGTGGTTACATCCTTCTGAACGACGCTAGCAGCGGCAGTCTTGTCTCGATGGTGGCTCCACAGCGCGATATCGTCCACAAACATGCTGACACTGATGCCACTGGGTATCGTCTGTCTGACTGTGTTCAGGAAGACGATTTGCTGTTGCAGTTCGCCATAGAAATATCTCAAATATTTGTTTTATATCGAAATCGGTATTGTTAAAAGATTATCTATAAGTCCCTTTTCTCTGAGAAACAATACAAGTTTATTAGAATATTTTATCATTTGCTTCTAATTTGATTGAGGAACATTTTCTTTTTCAATCTTGTCTAACCCCTCAATAATTGAGGCAGAGACTTCTTCGGAATTTTATCATTAAGATAGTCTAAAAAAGACGAACCGACTTCGAACACATTTCTTATAGACGACTCCCCCGTTATCCAATTTAGCTCATCATCGTTCAATACAGATATTTCACCACCAGGTATGTTTGAAAAATTTAGAAGAGCAGATGTATTCATGTTGTAGTTTAGCGTCAAATTGAAATAATGAATAAGTCTATTAATATTTAAATATATATTTTATGCCCAAAAATTTCATACATTATCGCTCTAAAATTTCCACCATAAATATTTTAGCATAAACTTAAGATTTGTTATATTTTCTGGGCAATAATGTATACATTTTTATGGGCGTTAAAAATATATACATTAAGTCCCAGAAATCATTATAGATATTGCTATTTTATGCGTAGTTCCTATACATTTTATTATAATGTTTATAGGTAAGTTTAATCCGGCCGCTGGTAATTTCTATATTAACTGTTAATTACGCTTATTAGACTGTGATGTATCAGCCCACTAAATACAAAGAAAAAAATATATGCTGACAAGGATAGAGAGAGAGATATACAAGACGGATAAGCTTGATTAGATCAATGCTATCGATGACAGCATAACATTGAATTTTGACTGTCCTAATGCTCCAACGTATAGTATAAGTCTACTGCATTGCTATGAAATTTCGATTTAATGCGAACAGTGCACTGACGAAATGTATTTGAAGAAGAATTTTTCTTAAGCATTTTTAAAGAAATATATCAAATTTGCAACTTTTATCATTAATTGTCTCTCTTTTAAGATCAAGCTTCTTTTGCTGATGTTTATCCATTTCATTAAGAACATTTTATTTTATGATTTTAAAGAACATCATCCTTGCTAAAATAATTAAAACATATCGTGATTAAACATGGAAATTATATTATAAATTTTGTATACTTGCCCTTACACAATACATTTTAAATTGTAAAAAGCATTGGTAAAATTGTAATAAAAATTCGATGTTTGGACAAACTCTCCTGGCTTCACTTTACTGTTTAGTTAGATTTGTATCGCTATCTATAAATAGCAATGGTCATATTGTTATACATTTTTTCATTCAATTATGTGCTTTGCATAATAAAATTATGTATCATGCAAAATTATACCTTTCTTTTGTGTTATTTTAGCAGTTAACTTAATAGATTTTGGTGGTGTTTTGTTTGAATATCTGGTTAGTCATGTTTTTATACTATGGAGATATTTAAAGCTTTTAAATGTACTGAAATTTTTTCACTTGGAAGGCACAGACATCAAGATTGACGTTTGCGGCATTAGTATTTCAACAATAATTCCCAGTTTAGCGCATAGATAAACGCTTTTAATTTTTTCTAACTGATTGATAAAGTTTTAATTATGTTGTAGAAACCATTTCCCTCAATCGGTTTAGGCAAAAATGACTGTGTAACATGTTAGATGTTTAGCTATTTTAGGCATAACATGATCGACTACTTAGTATGTTTTATTTTGTTTAATATAAAAAATGACATACTTGATATAGCTTTATACTTAATTATTTAGGTGAAATATTCATAACGACTGTATTATTTTGCTCATAAATATTTTATAAATAACGTTATTTTTATGCATTGTTTATACCATCTTGGCTATTCTGTAACAATAAAAATATAATATTTTTATAGTTTATTTGAAAATCTGTCTTCTAAATTTTTACTAGTAAACGAATATTACTTTTAAGTGTTAACATGTTAATACTATTGTTACTCCCCTGTGATATAACAATAGTAAAACATCAGTAAATATTGGAATGTGTTTAAATCATTGTTGACAGTTACTTTCATAACTTGTTAAATTTATCATTTAAAACTTTATACTAATCATGGTCTTCACTCATTATTTTTATATAACAATTAATGATTATTTTGTTTTCCAAATTGTTTCCAATATGTTCTATGTAATAAATTACTCTACATTTTGGTCACAAAACTATACATAAGTATACATAATATATGCATATAACACATATAATTGTGCAGAACAAAAAGGATCTCAGGGTCCCTTGGAAGAAGATTCTGATGTCTCCGCCCTTCCTGGCTTTGACCGTAGTCCACTTCGCCAATAACTGGACCTTCTATAGTATGCTAACCTGCCTCCCGACTTATATGGCTAAAGTTCTCAACTTCGACATAAAAACTGTGAGTTGTGTGCAACCGTAAATTGAGAAAATTAATTACTAATTTATTTTGAAATCCTAATTTTAGTGTCGTTTAAAAAATATTGCAACACTTTTTGTAATGATAGTTTAACAGTATTGCCATATTTATTTGTTTACTTTCATCATAAAAAAAATTAGCTCCCAAATTAGCGTTATTGGGTTTTGATTTATGCACAGTTTGTAAATTCGTGGAAACATTACTGTTGTTAGATTTTACATATTCACTAAATATAAATTTGTGGGCTTTACAAGTATAATGTGTATATATTTTAATATTTTCTACCCAAAAGTTTGAAAATTAAAACCGGTTAAAAAATGTTTATGTAAACAATTTTATCTAAGATATAATGACTTATTTTTTCCGAACTTTTTGACACGTATAATTAATTGTCCTAATTAGATATCTTTAATTTGGTTTAAAACGATTTTATTAACAGTATTATATATAATATATATACTGGTATTATATTTATTTAATCGTTTATTTACTATATTTTAATTGTATATAATTAGTTGACATAAAGATATCTTTCAAAATGTTACTATTAAATCATATAATAGTTGTACTTTTATATTATAGAAGCTGAAGCTGTATCTTTTTCACTTCTTATTATTTCACACTTATTTCTTTTTAACTTTCTCCATTATGCACGCGAGCCAGAATGGTATTCTCTCAGCTCTGCCCTACGTAACCAATTTTATCGTCACCATTGTGGGGGGACAACTGGCTGACTTTCTTCGATCCCGGCGTATCTTTTCGACAACCTGTGTTCGCAAAACATTTACATCTATCGGTGAGTGTGTTGGAAACTGTAATTCGTTTTGGGCATATAGATTAGTGACCTCTTGATAAATATAAAACATAGCTGATAAATCTCAGCTTATTTATAAACGATCATTGGAATATTTAGATTATTATGAGTAATGTTTCATAATTATATTAGTTTAAAGTAAAACCATTATTCCTTTATGTTTGTTAGGCAACCAAATTAACAAGTATATATATATTTGGTTTTACTAGATCTTCATACTTAGGAAATATCTTAGGAGTGGCTCTAGATTAATTACCAAACAATTTAGCATCGTATATTTTCTAAATGTTTAATAAGAATAATTCACATGTAACGTAAAAAATATAAATAAAGTATATTTTCATTTATTTTATTACAGATTTCCCTTTTTCAAAACGTAAATACATTTTCAATCAATATATAAATATTGTTTTATTCGTTTTTTATTGTTTCGCTATTTTAAAATATCATTTTAAATAAGATGTTAAAGTCAATATTTTAAAATGTTTTAAGCACAATGCTTACTTCTCGAATAACTAACTGACTAAAACACACGCTATTAATCCAGTTTCCACTCAATTATAGGGAACTATAGTTTCCAATGTTCAGCGTGCATTGACACAGCACTTTCCAAACGTTGGTTTCAATTTTAGGTCTTGGGGGCAATGCAGCCGGACTGATCGCGGTTGGCTTTGTTGGCTGCGACTATGTGCTGGCTGTGGTCTTCTTTTGTTTTGGAGTGGGATCTCTAGGTCTCTGTGCATCTGGCTTCAATATTAATCATCTTGATCTGGCTCCCCAATATGCTGGTAAATAACATTATACTTTATAAATTATTACACAACCCCGACAATTAAAAAACGCCGCCCCTATAAATTTTCCTATTTGTGCAATTACATTAGTGGCATGACAATTACGGGTCTTGTAGCCCGTCAACTTCGATAAAGTTTACGTTATAAGCCGGTATAAAGTTGTTATAACAAACTAATCCATTGTCATTCACTATTATTCCGATTTTACAATAACGTATTCATATAATTGAACTTTCTGTTTAGGTATTATGTCATTTAAGCTTCTTATCATGTTTGATTCTGTACTTAATGTTTACTTTTTTGGTTAATCCGGTTGTTATTAGTTTACATTTTACTACGCTTAGTTTTTTTCTTCATGTATGCCCTTGATAATATTGTGCAGGCGACAAGACAGAAAAATATAGTGGCTGCTTCTACGCGAATCTGTGTCATTGAACACTTAATTAATTAATCTTATTATTGTGATATTTTCTTAATTTAAATTTTATTTCACTATTTTTAATTAAATTACGAGCGATATGAACTGAAAAAGATTCCTCTTCTGCTGTTGTATTCTTTGGTGCATGTCCAGAATTATCGGCATGCATACTTAAGCCCTGTCATTTCAGTTTTAACGATGGCCAATATTTCTAGTTTCACTGATATGATTTTATCGGAAGCGTGCTATTTCACAGACGTTTGATATTTTCCGATCGGTGATATGGGAATCCCTTTTTTCAATATTTTCCTATTTCACCGATGGATGTTCAGAACTATTGAACCAGTTTGATAATGTGTGGCTGGGCGTCATGAATGAGGCGGACAATGCTCAAGATCTCATCGACTATGTGACGAACACGTGGGTCGATCAGCTGTTGGTTGCACGATGAGACATTGCTGTCTGGTTGCACCACGACAACATTAATCATGGACAACAGTGAACCAACAACTGCTTGGAACGGTGGCACAGAACCATCTATAAGGCACACACCCAAACTTGTTCAAGTTTGTAAGGTTGGTGAAAGAGCAGCAGCGCACTGTGCAGCAGCATATTCGTACTGGTGTTGAAGCCGAGCCGCAGCGTCTGAAGTACCGTCGCATCACCGACTGACTGCTTGTGTTGCGCCCCCCTCTCCAGGCCAACGAAATAATTGTGCTGCAATTTGTTGGTGCAGCTGGTGTGGCTTTGAAGCTAGGATAAGTCTGGTGAGACGTGCCAGTGTTGACCGTAATATTATTTGAACTTTTTAAATTTTATAATATTTAACAATTTTGAATAAAATAAAATTTCGGTGAAAAAGTCAAATTTGAGATCGGTGTTTTCGGAATCGGTGATATAGGAAAGGTGATCATTAAAATGGGAATCGGTGAAATGGGACGCTTCGCATTTTATCTGTTCATGCATTCTTCGGTCACGCACTTAACCTTGATCTCTACCAAGGTTTCGATTTGTTTAATTTTCTCATTATTTTTCTCAGAGACTAGCCCAGTAGTTTCATATTCTGCACTTATTATTAAATGTATTTAGCTGTTATGATGGGATTTATTATAGATGTGAAGAAAGTCGATGCCCTGGTCTTTAGTATATTTTTTCATTGTCAAACGGTTATTATCCATTACTATAAAATGCTTCCAATAAGCTTTAAATTGTATTTTTGTCGTGTATTTTAATACTATATTATGTTATTTAAATTTATTGTTGCATTAATCAATACAAAATCGGATACTCTTCATAAAACTTACAGGTGTTTTTATACCCAATTTAAGAAAATTCGGCTTGTTAAATACTAATTTATTAATGTTAAGCTACCGACTCTATTTTTTAATTAGGAATCTTCCATGTACAGTTTACTCTATCAATAATTATTGTATTGAAACTGTAAGTCAAATTGACCTTGAAAATTGGTATGCATTTTATTATTGCAAACTTAAACGAAACAGTATGGCATATTCACTTGTTGTTGTGGACTAATTAGTCACCTTTTTAAATCAAATATTATGTTGACAGAATATTTAAATTATAGCTTTTTTACAATAAATTAGCCGCATTAATTCGTTGATATATTTCATTGTTTTAGGCTCAAAATCTGAAATATGTGACACTAAATGTCTGATGCACTGTTGCTTTAATTTTAATTACTTATGTAGTTATTATTGGCATATGGAATATTACTTGTTTCTTGATATTGTAGTACAATATTACCTATTGCACTTTTTGTACAAAAATGTTAAATTTCTACAATTTCTGCTTAATTAGCCCAACATACTTCGTTTTATATTAAACATCACATTATTATAGTATAAAGCTTAGTCTTGTATTATGCCATTTATTTTACTTTTGAAGGAGATCATAGTATGTATCGGTATCAGCCTAATCGACGCCTCCTGTTTTGTGTTTAGGGACTTTGCTAGGATTTACAAACACCATCGCGACAATTCCGGGAATTTTGGGTCCCTATGTCATTGGAATTATCACACAATCGGGGGTAAGAAGAATATACTGTTTAGATTTACAACTGAAATAATCATTGATATTATTCCATAAAGAAAAGAACATGTATGGCCGAGAACTGTTTGTCTGTTTAAAAAATCTATTTAAAGGAATATTATTTTCCATCATCCACTGTTTATTAAATGTAGTTGTATACTATTGAAATTTGTAAATATAATCACAGTCTTCTTAATTAGATGTATGTTTTGTTTTTTGACAATTTATTAAAAAGTCTTGTAAGTCTAACCTCAAGATTTGAAGCATTTACATTAGAGTGATATATCATGATGTACGCGTTAGTTCTCCGCGATTATGACATCAGCATTCGGGAGAGCTAGTTAGATTTCATTTAATATAAATTGATATTTTCATTTCTATTTACAGAGAAATTTAATAACTATAATTAAGGCATCAAAAGTGACTGTTAGGAAGCGTACTACCAGTTGACAACGATTTATTCGCAGTATTATTCAAGAGTTTTCCAATGTAAAGTTTACTGCACTTATTGAATATGCCTTTCTAAAACCAGAGTTTTTTATTCCGCAAGTTACGGGTTAGGAGAAATTTAAAATATACTATATATTATAAGTTATAATCTTGCTACATTTATTATTTCTATTTTCTTGTTGTAATATATCAAATAAGTCTATTTTTAATAAAACATTAATTAATTGACAAGTTAGACTAATTCGCGAATTATTTAAAGTCTGATGCATGATGTTAACTTGCTGAGTCTACTTGGTGTAAACTTTACTCAAAAGCTGCTTTGAAGTTTGGTGTGTAAAAAGGTCAACATTTATTTTGCGGTAACAGCTGAGTAGGACTTCACCATAACTGTGTTACTAGAAATCATTCACTTGCTTGTACACTTCCTGTGCAGGAGACCCGCGAGAACTGGTTGACAGTGTTCTATATCTCAGCCGGTATCACCGTGTTTGGCTTACTCGCGTTCCTCTGCTTCGGTTCGGGTAGTCTACAGCCCTGGGCCGGTAGCAGTGATCCTGGTGCTCATGGAGTACAGATAGAAGGAGAGGTGCCAATAGAGGAAGAAGATGACGAGGAAGATATGGGCCGTTCAGATGATCAATTGGTCGGTCCGCATAGGTCGGGATTTGGACCTGTCAACGAGTTTTAGTTCAACCGTCAACTGTTTATACTCACAGATTTAAGTAATATTAACTAACTCTCCTATTCATCTCTGGCCTTACCTTCAGCCACAAATAATCCTTTAGCCGTCATAGTGACTATTTATGGCATATGACATGAAGTTTGTTAATCGGCAAATATACTAAATTTAATCGAACTAAATAAATATAATAATAATAATAACTTAATAAACTAATAAATTACAATAAGATCATCGATTTTAGCAATACAATGAATAATGTATGAGCTTTATTATTTATTAAAAATAAATAATTAATCATAATTTGTTACCTTATGCTACAGATACTTGCATTAGTTAGTCAGTAGAATACCAACATGTGTAAATACAAGCAATCCAATATCTGTGATATCACCACTTCATTGTGCGAGATTAATATTGTATTGAATAATTCAATTAAATTAAAGTAATTTTGTGTAAGCCTTTTTAAATTATTTTTTACATTTTAATTAGAGCTTTATGTTTTATCGAAAAATATGCTAGTGGTTTGACGCATATTTTTGTTAAATACTAGAGAGTGTAATAACTTAATCAAGACATAATAATCATTGAGAAAGCACATAATACTTAAGTAGGGCGCATTATTATGAAATAATGCTAATGGTATCATTGTATGTGATACTAAATTAGATTAGAAACTTTATTTATTTAATCACATTCCTTATTAAATTATAAGATTACTGGTTGGGGTTTTTAAAACATTTTTATATTATATATTTATACTACTCTTTTATGCATAATATATTATTTCTTTTGTCTTTCCACCAAATCTTCCAGACATACTTTTATTTAAACTGTTTTGAACTTCCTTTTACCTTTATATGCAGCTTTTGATGGTATATTTAACTATTTCTAAACATAAAGAATACCATATCGTATAATTAAAGGTATTTTAAATTGTTATGCTAAATATTGATATATTCTTTTCGCCACAGTGATACATACATATATTTAGAAGTGATTGTAACTATTTTTTTTTATAACTAATTAAAACTTATTTTGTCTTACCAAATGCACGAAAGTCACCCTATGTACACTACAAATGTTTTACGGATTAATAATTATACAGCTGTTTACGTAAACATTCTTCATGATTTTTTGAGGGGGGAATGTAGTCTCGTGTAAAAGTAAGACGGCCATCTTAATTTGTTCAAATTATAGTAAGGTTTGTCTTGGGGCCAATCTTATTCAAACGTGGTTTTAAATAATATAAAAATTCTAAAATATTCATATTAGGTATCCGACTTCTAATACAAAACAAGGCTGTCATTGTAGTTGGTCTAGTCTTAATACCATGTTATCGAACTAATCTATAACGAGTCTTAAAAAGATATCTTCTTAATATATAAGAAGTTCTGAGTTAGAGACTACGAACACAGGTTTACATAAATTAGCATCAATAAATGCGTAATTTATAGATCAAATTATTCTATAAAACATAAGATTTCTAATTTTCCTTTCTAAGCAAATGCTTATTTTGATCATTTTAAAGATAAAAATGGTATTAATTTTTTTATTTGGCAATATTTGCCATCAGATATGGTACATAATCTTATATGTATTAGTTAACTTTTTCTATAATTTTGTGTGTTAAAATTTGTAACGAAAAGAATTTTATGCATTTTAATTTACTATTAGTTAGCCTAGGCTAGAATTATTTATTTTATTGTACATTGTTTTACAAGTAAAGGCACATCATTTAAATTACTAAATCTCTAGTATTTAGTTCAAAATCTATTTTTAGACGATTTTAAAGTTTTAATTGTATACATATGTATAGTCTTGACTTATTGATTTCATATGCATTGCGTTGTTCAGTTTTGTCAATATAAAATAGTTTTATTTTAATGGATTTGATGTAAATGGGTAGACTAGAAGTAGTGTTAAATATTTTTATTAAATTCATTTTAAGAGTAAAATATACATAT
>JAYRBW010024428.1:0-12508 GCA_036023295.1 Invenusta paracnida
TGAAGGATAATAAAATTATATGATGATGCAATTACTCTGTCATTTTATTTTGAACAGAACATAATATGGATTCCTATATAATACACAGGTTATATTAATAAAAAACTACACCTAAATAATTTTTAAACTATACTATATTTATTATGTTTAAAATATTTTGGAAAAAATTAAGTGCATTTTAAAAATGGATGCCTATTTTACAAATATCAAACCCCCCCTAACAAAATCCTAGATCCACCCCTGGATAGTAGAGATTGGGTATTAGTTAATGCTATGATAAAAGGTTAGGTATTGTCAGTCAAGTGCTGAGGTTGGACACTAACATTAGTAGATTTAAAAAGAGAAAATAACAATTTACATTAGTCTGTAGACTATTTCAAAAGTCTGTTTTTTCATATTTTTGAATTGAGCCCCTAAATGTTTTCATTTATATATATCTATATAATGTTTAATTATTCAAATAACTGAAATCCAAACTAAATGTTTGTAAATTATTTGAAATCAATAAATGTATCCCACAGTTCAAGTTGTTGTCTTTTTATTTAACAATGAAAATAAGAATAATTGTCATTTTACTAAACAAAAATTTAAATGAGACTTATATAATATATAATCAGCAAATATTTTTGGATCTTCACTCAATTTCATACATACATTCAAAAAAATAATTTGGCAAATAAGACATTTATTGTAAAGTTTTTATTCTAAGTTTTCATACTTATATTACCAGTTCAATAGTAAACTATCATAAAACCAAAACAATTGTGCTTTTTTAAATAAATAAATACAACAATCAGATAATAATAATGTATAATATATATAATGCATTAACTTATATAAATATTATAAACTTTATCAATTTTTGCAACATATTAATGGTTAATTTACCTCTAGTGACTCTTGAGGTGGAGGGTTTAACCACCTTTGTTTAAGGCTATCTTTTCAATTAAAATATAATCCTATAATCAGTATGGTTTTACTCAATACTCATATGTTGCCTTATTCTTCTGTCAAATTTAAAAGAATTCCACCATGCTATTATGTCTGTATAAATTTCAAAAGGTATCTTCTTACACAGAGAATCTATAACACAAAAAACAGTATAATCAGTAGTTGATTCAAACACAAGTGCATTAAATTAGTCAACTAAGTTAACAGCTAGCTTTCTTTTTTGACATCACAAATTAGTTTTTACTGATTAATTACTTTTAATTATATTGACATATAAGCATTTCATAGCTATATTTAAATGTTAGATTATACATAATTTTATCTAATATGTCAAGAATTATATTTTATATAGTTTCAGCCAGTTCCATAAAAATAAATATGTGTTGACTTAAAAATGTGATCAATTAAAAAACAAAACTATATCTGTACTATTTTTAAATATATTGCTTTTTTTTAAGAATTCATTCAATAACCATGATACTTATATATTATAGTGGTAAGTAATAATTTTATAACTTGAATTTAAGACTTTTTACAGGTATATATATATATTTACATTTCCTCTGCAGATATATTAAATTGTATGTAATATATTGAAATATCTATTAATTTGTTTATGTATAATATACTAAATATCGAAATTCTAAAATTATATTTTATCAAACATTATATTTAGACTGCTTATTAGTTGAGATAATTAACCAAATGTTTCAACTGGAGACTCAACTTTAACAGTGATGACAAATTATTATATCTGTTGGTTTAAGTATGTTGTTGCAACCTGTCAGAACAAAACAAAAAGAAAATCAAGAAATCTCTAAAAAATTTCTCAATAATTTCACAGATTCCCAAAGAAACTCTTATATCAATTCTCAACAAACTATATCAACAAAAATTTATCAATACAGTCAACAAAATTATCACCAATAACAAACATCCTCTTCATGGCCTTCTTAACTCAACCAACACAAATTACCCCATCAGAAATAAAAATATAACTATCTATAGTAGAACAACACTATACCAATTAACATTTGTACCTTCTGCACCTCTGTGGCTTACCAAACAATTCCTGCCCAAATTACTCTAACTCACTAGACATTCTTTTAATTTTCATAAACTAGATATGGCAAATAACTGAACAGTAGAGTAGGTTATTTGCCATCAAGTTTTACCTTTACAGGTATATAACTTTTGTATATTAGTTTACCTACTACTATTATCATACTTCTAAAATGTATGTTGTTAATAATCATGTTACTTTCTTATTTATGAATTTATTGTACCTATACTTTCATACAGGAAATAAAGCCCTATTATTATTATTTAACATACTGCTATATTTTAGCTAAAGTTAAAGTTGACAACCCTATTAAAAACAGGTCTTTCAGGCAGTTTCAAAAGCAAGAAGTCTCGATTTGCATAATTTTAATTAAAATAAGAATCATCCTAAATATTTTTATGAAATGGATAGCTTCCATATTAAATAAAATAAGCTAGTCAATACCAGTTGCTTAATTTTAGATAATAAAACAATGATGACACAGAATTCTTAAGTCCATTCTACACATATGGAAAAGTCAATACAGGTAACTAGGAGTCCATTTAATAAAACTTTAAAGCAACTAAACAGCCATTCAGCTAAGCTTAATTTAATAATGCTATTTATAGCTTTTAATTTTTAAACTTCTGAAATTTCACTGTGCACATTAATTTTATCTAACCAATAAGTGCTTTCATGGCTAAAACAATTAATAATAAGGGGTAAAACATTATTACAGTGTTGCTTTGACAAATATCTTTGCTTACTTAAAAAAAAATTGTAATAATATAACTTATAATATCATAGATGGAATTTTTGTATTTTGAAGGTTTTTTATGAATTGATACATTAAGATAATAAGCTGTATGACCTTATTTGAGAAATTGTTTTTATCAAGGATGAAAATGTATTTTTCTATGATTATGTTATTTTTGCGGAAGTCTTTTACATAACTTTATCAATATTAAAAAAACGTATAGAATTCTTCAATTATTTTTGAATAATTTTCATTTTAGTTTCATTTGTAATAAATTGTTATTGATTTAAATTAATCATTTTCCATTACAAATTAAACTAAACAGATCATAATTATTATTTTGCTGACTTTTACTTTCTTTAATTTTTTCATTATTATTTACAAATTAGGTACTGGTATGAAATGGAAGTGAATAATTTAATAACACCTGACACAATCGTGAAATTTACCAATTGTAAACTACTACGAGGGAACTCTTTAGTAAAAGATGATTTATGGATTCGTGATGGGAAGATTATCGATCAAAAAATAACTTTTTTTGATGAAAGAAATGCAGCTGATGTTGTAGTTGACTGTAATGGAGCCATTTTATCACCCGGTTTTATTGACATTCAGGTAATTATTATATACCGTTTATTCTAAATACTATTGATAACTTATAAACAGATTTCTTTATTCATTGAATATATTCAATAATCACTAAATTGCGCAAATTTTTATTATAGTTAGTTTTCAAATAAATTTTAAGATATTTTGTTATTGTCTGCTTATTTGATCATAACATATATCTGATGCTATGAAGAATCGATTCATTTCATTATCGGCTATAAACATAAGCCATACATAAAAGTTAATATCTCTTAGTATACTTTTTTACAGCTCTTAAATATATTTCACTACCTTTCATGATCAGGTAAATGGGGGATACGGAATCGACTTCTCTAGTCCAACAGAGTGTCCTCGGGATAAAGGGACTACCACTGGTTTGGAAAAAGTAGCCCGATACCTTCTACGACAGGGAGTCACCTCCTTTTGTCCCACTGTCATCACATCCTCACCAGACACCTATCGTGTCGTTCTTCCTCGTCTTCGTCTTGCTGGAAATCACCTTCCGGCTGATGTAGCCCAGAGTCTAGGTCTCCATCTAGAAGGACCTTTCATCAGTCGAGAGAAGCGGGGCATGCATCCAGATGACCTTATTCGACCATTGGCTACCGAATCGGCATGGAGTGTGTTAAATCAGGTCTACGGCAGTCTCGAAGGTGTTGCTATGGTGACACTGGCACCCGAGCTACCTGGATGTGCTGGTGTTATTGGCAAGTTAGTGGAACGGTGAGGATGCCTTTAATATATATATTTTTTACTGGGAGCAGTTTTTTATACGTTGTGTCTATAATTCGAGAAAGAAATTGTTAATTATTGTATTAACCATTCTATCTATTAAGCCTGAAATCCGACAATGCTGTAGTATATTAGAATAACAAAAATTATGTAACGGAATACAATGGCTATTACTCAACTCAGATTCGCTAATCTTTCCTCTTAAAAAAAACTCAACGGCAATAACATTTAAAATCTGATATATTTACCTTTCTGACTCACAAATACAACTATCAAAAACTATCATGCACAGTCCACCTATCAAACTGGGTTTGTATCTTATGCGAAAGCACACAATTTTTAACTAATGCATATTCTATTTTTTATGATTCGTGGTTAGGATGAAATAAAGCATCCCTTTTCACCTGTTCGTCCTCTTTCCACTCCAAATTATGCTAATGTATCTCCTACTAAATAGCTCTCAACGTTTGTTCCTTGATCTGTCACAATGCGTTGTGGAATTCAAAAATAAGTAAAATATTAAATTACGTGTTCGACTACTGTAGGGGCTGTTTCATTACGAGTAAGATAAACCACTGACAACTTTAGAAAATGTATACATCCAGTAGAATTTAACTAGAATAATCTTTGTCATTAGCGAGCTTTAAGATATTAGTCATAACCAATGCTCCTAGAGCAATAGCAGTTGGCGTTCAACATTCGCGTTCAACAACGGGATCGGAAACTAAGAAAGCCATCAACGAAAAATGGTCCGAGGCACTTGACAAAGATACGTTCAGGTACGCCATCATGGGCAAGAAGAGAAATGACCTCAAAGAAATGGTGCAGTGGAACAGAAAGGATAGATGCTTGCTCGCACAATTGAGAAGTGGGCAGTGCTTCTGGGTAGGGAGTTATAGAAAGAAGTTAGTGAGAGACGCACAGCTAGGGGACAGATGCAGATGGTGCACGAGAGAAGCCGAAACCATTGTACATATAATCGAAGAATGTAGAGATCCTAGAATACATCGACTTCGGAGGGACCTGCAAATTGGAAGTAGAGCCGACTTCCGGAACAAACCCAAGGAGGCGATCAACTTCGTCTGCCAGGCCATCAAACTCCTGTAACACACGGATGCGGGAAATGAAAAAAAAAATCGGAAACAAATTTTCTTATCTCTCAGAGGTTTTCTTATCTAGCCAGAGTCTGGCTAATAAGAAAAATATGGAATCCATATAAATGCCTTGTCAACGTCCAGATGTCTACAATACAGTGGGTCGTGACTTAACTTAATAACTTCGGTCAGTAAATTCTCTGGCACAATTTAACATACTCTGACTCACTATCGTTCAAAACCAACTGAGAAAACAATTGCTCCCAACCTTTCTTTAACTTGAGAGACTCGGTAGACTATGTTTTGTCTTCTTCAAACATAATGCCTCAATATAACACAGTCAAAGATAGAGCCTCAAAATTGGATCTTAAAACTTCTTTTTCTTTAGGGTTTCATCCAAAAGAATAACAGAAATTCAATTGAATTGAAAAACATACGTGACACCATATCACCTAGTAGGTATATTATCTATTCTTGGGCTCTTGTGAGCTCCATCAAAGTTGAGGAAATACGAGTATATAAAGGAAAATAAATCTTGATGTATTACAAAACATGTCAAAGTATTGCCATCGGTAATTCAGACAAATCTAAGAAAAAGAAATCCCTGTAGACCAATAGAGAGCGGGTTTTAGTCTTAGCATTGAGGGGAGTATCCTTTTTGGGTCGTCATCACATAAAAGATATAATTAAGATGATGCCACATACTATATAACAGACACCAAACTCGACAGAAAACAAAACTTTAGTGTTTTTAATAAAAATGCATCCAAGGTTTTGTTTTTGGAAGCTCGGAAGAAGGCGGATATTTTATTTGTGGGTGTCTTGTACAACAAATGGTTCTTCGGCCAAGTTCCTTGTCGAGAACTTGCACACAACCTCGGAGCTTAAATTTACATACAGGGAACTGCATTCGAGGCTCTCGGCCATTGCTTTCCTTCGATGAAGAGGTGAATAGCTAGCCCCATTTGGGCACTCATAAAAGAGGTTAATATGGGCACTCCATACCACCATTCGCTCAATCAACCTTTTATCGACAAGGTCTTTACGTTTGGTCTACTTGATAACTGACTTTGGTTCAGAAATTATCAGATCGCCGAAGAAAATGGAACTTTGGCAGAAGTTGGTCCAAGGTTTTCGTTGAGTTTAGGTTGTCTTTGAACGTTTTATACTGGTCTGGTTAGTGGTTTTACGTAATCTCAATTAGTGAGCTGTACTCCTGCATCTCTTCTTTTATATAACATAAACTTTACATGTACTAATTTGCTTTACTTTTACATGCCTTTAATGAGGAAGTTTCATTTAAGATTTTATCTTCTTTTAACTCAAAATTTTCAATTTTTATTTATTACATGGGCAGATTTTTTACTTAATTTTTATTGTCGACACTTCAAATATTTTTATACTCATTATTCTATTTATTGTTTCTTTTAATTGGGAATTATTGTATCTGTGATTAATTATCGTTAGGTAATAGCCGGACACAAAAATCTTAGCTTTGTTTGTATATATATTTGAGCATTTCGATTTTTAAATAATCTCTATTTGTAAAATTTAATACACAGGTATTATTTTACTCGTATATATTATGTATTACATTATTTTGCAACGCATGCATTACTATTTTGTAACACCATTTTAAAGAATATATGTACTTTGAGAACTCACATTGTTTCATAAAAAAAGCAACATTTCTATTTTAAAATAAATATTTGAATAGATTCAATTAACGATTTTATTTAATATTGAAATGGTAATCGTAATTTGTACCATTCGATTGTCTATCCATATACTTCTACTTATTAATTTACGTGAAGGTTGGGCGATTTAAAAGCACTTCTTCAGAAATGATAACATTTATTCTGCTGTAATTGACATATTTCTTGCCATTACATATTTACAGGAACGTCCGCGTGTGTGTGGGTCACTCGATGGCCAGTCTTGAAGAAGGAGAAGCTGCAGTGTTGGCCGGCGCCAGTATTATCACACATCTTTTTAGTTCCATGCTTCCCTTCCACCATCGAGACCCACACCTTGTGGGCTTGTTGACAAGCGATATTGCTGCCACAAAAGATACCGTCTACTTCGGTCTCATTGCAGACCTACTACACACCCATGCGGCAGCACTCAGAATTGCACAACGCTCGCATCCTGCTGGTGTTCTGCTCGTCACTGATGCCAATCCTGCGCTCGGCTTGCCGGATGGCGAGTACTGCTTCGGGGAGAAGGTTATTGATGTCCGTGATGGAAAGTAAGCTTATATCATATATTCTATATAATATCCACTAGGCTTATTCATGTTCATGATAAAGCAGTTATTTTTTTTATTTGTAAAATTATAAAATATGGAATAGATACACGAATGACTAGTTTACCATCTAAAACTTAAATACAGGTGTGTAAAATACTGAGTTAAATTGCTTATAAAAATTTCTTAATAATATGTCACCAATTCGCATTAATTAAATTAAGTACACTAAAAACATAATTGAAACATATAAGATAAAATATACAACGGAGTATAATAAAAGCTTAATTCAAATTATATAGGCATCGCAATACCTTTCCCGGAATGCTACTGTACTTATTTTCTAATTAGCAAGTACTTTGATGAACATGTAAAACCATGATAAAATGTAATTAATATATTCGTATTGATTGTATAAAAAAAGTTAAACTGTTTTTACTTAAACAAAGAACTTGTACCAATTTTTAAATGTATATACATTAGGTCATTTTAAAATCGGATTAGATTAAACTGATCGAGCGTTTAAACATTTTATTAAGTGTCGCTCGCTATTTACCTTTTTGTCCAATAAAATCGCTTTCATGTTTGCAGAGTTTCAATCTAATCGCATTTATGAAGCAAGTCTATTTATCAATCACTCTCAGAATGCCCACACATTTCTCGAGAAATGATTGATAGTTGAGTCTATCGCGCTTGGAAAACTCCTGACCTTAGCATTCTATGCTAGTTACAATCCTGTGGTGTGTTAACTACTAGTCATTTGAAGCCAAGTTTACTTAAATGGCGGCTGTAAATATGTAAATGGATCAATGAATCAGGAGCCGATACAGCTTTTTGTTGAGTAGGGGGTTCGTACAATCTTCAGCTACGTATGGTGAGGTGATTAGCGGAGCTTTTTGTTAGTGTTAAGATCATCATATATACAACGTTTAATATCATCATATGTATTTTTTGATCTTCTAAATCGGGAGTTTTTATCTAATGTAGTTTAAAAAATCTAACATATTTGTCACCGATCGATATATCTATATTTCTTATTTGTTAAATTATATTAGAAATAAACTGTATAATATATGCTTAATTAAATGGTTTGATGTGTATATAATTTTATATCACTATATCTCTAATACTTCAGGGACTTTATTTTTAATGAAGTTTAATGTTTACTTTTTGAAGTTTAAAAAATATACAATAAATGTATTTGGCATACATTTCAACACACAGTAGCTGATTTGGAAAGAATTTAAAATCGATATTATATTAACCGTATATAACAAACTTATGTAAATGCCAATAAATACCATATTTGTATGTTTTACATTTGAATTTCCCAATATAATTAAAAATATCTGTACAAAGCCAAGTTGAATTTGCAAAATGGTTTATTTTATATGTAACCGCTCTGTTTCTATATGTATATCCTTATACATATTTCAGTATCTTTTGGGCTGCATTTATAAAAACGTGATAAGATTGACTGTTAGCGTGCAAACATTTCTCGCGGCGATGTGACAATCATGATTTGAAAAGTAGCTATCGTTAATCTGCCATTAATCTAATTGCTATTGTGAAGTGACCTATTGAAAATTGTAATATTAATTAAAAATGATATTAATATTCATTATTTGATGTAAATTCTGTTTGGCTCTACTTTTCCAATAATTTTTTTAAATATGGTTACTAAATTGTATTTAACTTCTGTAAAAGTACATAACCGCTGCATTACAAAAGTTGTGTGAAAAAGAAGAACCGCGATTTGCAATACGGCGTTAAATTATGCAGAATGAAATTCTTAACTGTTTTTGGTACATGTTGAAAAATACACAGCTGCTTAATACAAGTACATAATATATGACTTTTAAATTTATTGTTTCTCTATCTTGTTTAATAAAACTTCTATATACATTCTACTTTTTTTGTGGTATACTCGTACTCAAAATAAACTCGATTTTTTTGTCAAGAAAGCGTGAACACCCTGTTTGTATATGTATGTACAAAACATTTATACATGCACACTATTTATTCATACCATGAGGATTTAATTATAATACATATGATAAATTAAAAATGAATATTGTGGCAAATATAATAATGTCTGGCTTGATTCAGGGTGTTTCCAAAATAAATATAATTTATTATAAGACGATTTTATTTCAGAAACTCGGTTAAAAACATTTGAATACACACGTATGTATCATTACTATAGCTGTCTTTATATATATCACTTTTTCTAACAGGTCCTACATCCAAGGTAGCAACACTCTAGCCGGTGCAACCGCCCCCCTTGACCTCTGTGTTCGAAACTTTTACCAATCCACCGGTGTATCATCAGCTGAAGCTCTATTAACAGTGACTAGACACCCCGCTGAAGCTCTGGGTCTGCTCCAGACTAAAGGGACCCTCTCATCTGGTTCTACCGCTGATCTTGTCCTCCTCTCGTCGAAGTTGGAAGTTCTGTCCACCTGGATTCGCGGAAAACTTGTCTACAGGGCAGATGCTTGCAAACTTACCGCTAAGAAGTTGACTTAGGACCTTGGAACTATTACTACACTCCTAATTTTAACACCATGATCAATGAATTACATATTTGAAGCATAATATTATCTTTGGTAAAACAGTATTTTTGGATTACGTTCCTTCATTTTACAATCTACTTTGTCTATTGTATCTTACCATTTAAGATTTTCGATGAAATTTTCATTCCTATTTTTATTACGAGTATGTCCGATGTCTTTCTATCTACCCAAATGTATACATTTTCTAAGAAGTAATTGTTTTATTCCACACAAACAATATATCAAATTGATCGTTAATTTATATGATATAGTATCTAGTATTTGATTTGATTTCATGTTAATAATTTCTTGGCCTTCTTTCATAAACACCTGATTTATATAAAATATATTTGCCAATGCAATCTTAATCCAAAAGCGTTTATTATTTTTTAATTTCCCCTTGATTTTTTTACATTTGAAAATATGTATGTATTGTTACAAACATACATATACATATGTTATCAAGTAGGTTTTATTTAATTTAAAGTGAGACGAATAGAAGCAGCTGTAATATACACACTTGCGTAGATTGCTCTAATTTATAAGTAGACATACAGACATCAAATAAGGAGGGCATTCTTAATAGTCAAAAGACAACATATTATTACTGTTAAAAAGTAAAGTAGCTGCATTTATTATTCAAAAAAGCTTATCTGATAGGGTGTCTAGGAAAATAAATTCATTTTAAGCAATGATGAAAATATAATAAGTAAAAAATCGTTTACTAGATTTTAATTGCACAAAAATATATTGAAATGTTTATTGCGAAGAAAATGTAGAAATTTATTATATGCACTTCTTCAGATGACTGCTTAACAATCTTGTTTAATATTTATAAACTTCGATAAAAATGTATTTTCATTTAGTAATCGTATATATATATATAGCTACATGCATGTTTTCCCAGTTTACTTTTTGGAATTAAATATATCATGTGCATATTTATATAATTTTAGATTCATAAATGTATTCCAATCACTGTAGAATTCGCCGTTGTCGGATTTCCAGGGACCATTAAAAAAATCCGATATATGCAAATTTCCCAAAAATTTAAAATATCTGGATTTTATTTATTTTGTACGTATACACAAATATGATACAACAGTACGAAAAGTTATGTTTTGTGAAGCGACAAAATAAAATAGAATTTATTTGGAAAATAAGTATTGTTTTTTGTAATATTCAATACATTCTCAGTGATTGCTTTTTCAAAGTTGTAAAGTCTAATTTTGGAGTTATAATTAATGGCGATCAGTGTATGTACTTTCCATTTAGCCGATATAGACAAATTTATTTTTCTATGGCCAAAATTCTTGGTCCGATATAGGCGAATCTGATAAATACGATTTTTTCTATTAATAAAACAGGAATTTTTCGAGACTTAAATAAATTCGATATAGGCGAATTCCACTATATAGTAAAAATTAAAAGTGAATAAAGTTATCAATATTCGAACCTAAAAATCAATACTGGAACAACTGTGTCCCCTAAATGTTTTCTGATTACATACATATGTTCTTATTTCTAAATAGTCGAACCAGGGAATACACAATGTAGTAGTCCTTGAAAATTTTTGAAATGCGAAGCTTTTAATAGTGTAGTTCTGTTTCTATTTGCTTAATTTCACCCTAGAGCAAAAAACATTTTCCAAGAAATACACATTCTTGGGACCACTAGAAATTCTGTAAAAAATGTTTACTAAATATCAATTAATACATTTGAAGTCATTATAAACTATTTCGTCATAGATATGTTGTCAATTATATCAAAAACTAGTGTCGCATCCTATAAGTACAGATGCCCATGTTATATCCAAATAATTTTTAGATATTTTGAATATCCGGTATTATAAACGGTCGTAAAATATAAAGAAAATTTGGTATATTTTCGCTGAAAAAATGAAATAATGTAAGTGAAGGCATAAAGAAGTGACAGTCAACTACACTTTCTATAATATGAGACTGTTATTTAATTGTCCTCACTTTCTCGTTTTCAAGCAATGCAAAATGTCACTTACGATGAGTTTCTCTCATAAGTGTGGAATAGATATATATTTAGAATATGTACATATATATTTGTTTATATAAAAAATTTGAAATTTTAATAGTAACACTCCCTCCACTAGCTATATTTTAAACAAATTTGAGTCTTATAGTAGCTAGGTCTAGTCGATTTCTGGAAGTCTAAGATGCGTGAATTATACATATGTATATAGACGTGGAAAATCACGTAATATTGTTATTTTTAAGACTACCACAATTAACAGTTTTTGCGAGGTGTACATTACGTCACCTCAAGTTTTTATCTTGTATGTAGTAGAATTGAGGTTAAAATAATTTCAGGTACCTATTCATTTTATTTGGTTCTATATTCTAATAGGATACTTACTGATTAGTACTAATTGATTATATAGATATGAGTAATAAATTATGTACTTATTTATTTGTACAGTAGGATTCGCCTATATCGTATTTTCATTTGCCACATAAAAATATACGATATATGCAAACTTGCTTTTATTCT
>JAYRBW010024439.1:0-12508 GCA_036023295.1 Invenusta paracnida
AATCGTTAATTATTATTCATAGATTTGTATACCGTAACGAATGTTACACACACTTTTGATGACAGTTGTACATCTTCTAATAAAAACATAATCACAAGACTGAGTGCTAATATTTTAAATAAATATATTACATATAGGTACTATATTTTAAGAAAATGTAAACTTTCAATGGAATAGGTCGAATTTTTTTCGATTTTTTAATTTCCCAATTGGCTTATTTATCTGAAAATTAATAAATTAATAAAAATAGATTCGTTAATGTTTCCAATATTTCTTAAAACGAAAGTAGACTTTCCTTAAATAGATCTAAAATAGATCTATTTTGTGCGCAGTATCATATATCAGTATCGTATATTGAGGCTTCTTTCCCGGTACCAACCATTTCAATTGTATTTCTTTTAACTTCAACTGGATAAACATGCAAAAATTTGTGTCAAAAAACATTATTAATAGTACTCCACGGCCGTCTACAGCGTTGTAGAAGCATAGCCCACTTTTACTACTAATAGCCTCGTAAGTGATGCCATTGAATGTGTACTTTCAGAGTTTCCTTGAGTCGGTCGCTATAGGTCATTCTCTTTTTATCTCTGTGATAAACCGACTGCATAAACAGCGTATTGCAAGCTTGCCTCGCCGAGCCGTTCAATCACACAGCAATTTATTATAGCCTTTTCCACTCCGATCAACCCAATGCTATCCTAAAAGAACCCACAGTTGGCTAGACAGTTAGACTCCGTTCTAGTCTTACATAATAGTATTTTTGCCTGCCACACCACACCATAGCTTTCTTGACTATACCGACTATCATCTCCTGATTATGCTGCACAACATCCAATAGGCAGCCGTCGACGTGGTGTGTTGGTCATTCCAACGAGATTAGATTCAGTCGGTGAATTTTTTTGCTTCACTCCGCTCACTCCCAGATTTTCTCCCGTTTTCACTGCCCCACTTCCTTATTTTTCTTCCTTTTGTTTCCTTACTTCATCGTATAGTAGTCTTATTTGTTTTATAATATAGTCAGAAAATACTTTCGATGGATAAGATTTGATAAGCAGAAAACAAAATATTATACACTTACAATTATTCTAGCTTTCGATCAGAGAAATATTTTTTTGTTGTTTCATTTTCTATTTGTTCGACATTACATTAAATTTCTTTCGAACGCAAAGCAAAAATTCATAGTTAACCAAATAAATCTTGCTGAAATCTCTAACGTACAATTCGGTTTATTAATTAAATTATTCTAACTTTGTGGTATAAAGCCTAATCGGGAAGCGTAGCAACATGTTTTAATTAATTAAAATGTTTAAAGAAGATAGATTATGTAGACACTTAGCTTCTATTTAAAAAGACTATTTAGCTCCTCACGTTAAAAATCAAAAATATATGTAAAAGTTTGAAGTCGAAGTTTAATGACATTCCTCTCTATTTTTTTAATCGATGAAATGAACTAAGCATTTTTTACATAAAAACTCTTGGCTTAATGTGATTTCCGTTATCTAGGAATGCGCTCACTAGCCTGTCCTATAGGACAATTGATTTAGTAAAATGGATCAATAATATCCTTTCGGATAGAAATCCACTACATATATTTGTTATCTTCCTTTGTCGAATAATTTAATGTAGAAACTACTGAGTACACATATTCTCTGTCAAATATATACTTTCAATTTTGACATTTTTGATGTTATATATATGGGTGACGTGTGTGTAGCATGATACTGATAGTTAACGATTTAATTTTAATAAATATCTAAATATATGCATATTATTACCTATATTCTGTTGATTGCTTTCACTTGGATGTAAAATTGACTAATTAATGTATTTATTGCACAAATTTATGAAGTTTAATATGTACATCCTTTTCACTAATTTTTATAATATTGTACGTCCAAATATTTAGTTTCCATTATATACTCACGCGTAGTATAAATGTTATGAATGACGATAATTCATATAACAAAATACCACCTGTTTAACAGTATAAATACTTTTTGCAACTTATACCTACAATGTCTATGAGATCTTTGCCTTTTATTCATTAAACTTTTATTTAATAATTTAAATTATATTTTGTGTATATTTATGCTAATATCTAATCCAGTCACCTACATGTTTCCACCCCTCCCGACCATCTAATCAGTGATGCCGTAATTGTGGTCTTAATGAATTGTGCCACTTCCATCTATGCCGGGTTCGTCGTGTTTGCCAACTTGGGATTTATGGCCTACGTCAAGAGCACGTCGGTCGAAAAAGTAGCCAAAGGAGGTCGGTATGACAGAGAGAAAGATAAAATATACCTGCGCAGTTAGCTACCTACTTTCAGAAAAGTGAAGCAAGCATTAAGCGCCTTTGAAGTGGTGGTTTATTAAGTATACTTTGATACAAAATATGTAGAAAGAAAAGAGAGAAAATGTAATTAATGTAAAAAACATATATTCTAAATGCATCACTATATAATATACCTAGTGCTGTTTTATAATAATATATTGATCTAAGTTTTTATCACTTTTGTGACAAAATACTTCTAAGATAAGGTTATAGCCATCCGTCCTATTACAGACACATTATAATATTATAACACAACTCTCTTTTTTAAAGATATTCTACTACTTAACCCTTAATTAAACAATACACTATCAAAATAGAATAATTATTAACCTATTTCTATACATCGATAACATCGACACTGAATATATTATTTTTGGCCTTAAGTGTGTAGATATTTTAAAATAGATATTTATTTTTATAAACATAGATTCGCTATCTGATTAAAATAGCATAACAATTTGAAAAAATTATATTGGTAAAAATCAAAATTTCTTTTCAGAAATTTAATTGCTACAATAGTAAAACATATATACATACTTTTAATAATCTATTTTATAAATTGAATTAAAATTGGTTTTATTTTTTCATAATATTGTTTGAAGAAATATTTTAAAATTACATTTTTTAATTTTCTTGATTAAAACAGCTACATTTGTCACAGTGAGGTGTATCTGTGAAAATTACTTTTTAAAATATTAGTAAATTAGAAATTGAAGTAAGCTTAGATGAGGCTCTCTAATAGGTACTTAATCTATAGCCCAATTATAGGGGGCCTATGGAACCGGCTAGACATCGACAGATGTTAAGTTCCATGATCTGTAAGAGTTCTAAGCATCTGGGGGGATGGTCATTGGGACCTTGTTCTCTTAAGCTCAATGGTCTGGGCTCCAGGTAGGTCTATATGGTTTTCTGCCATCAATCTTCATTTTATATTGTTAAGGGTTATTTCTAATGTACAACGACTCCATAATACCTTGGACTTAGTGACTCCTAGTAATCTTAGTTTTAATTGTTTATTTATTTATTATGCAGAGCCTCTTTTATTGCTAATGTTAATTAATTGTTTTCAATCTTAATAATTATAAAGTAATTGGAAAAGTTACAACCAATACAAGTGGCCAAACGATCACTTATAGGACCAGCTCGTTGATGCTTCTTAATCTGCTGTCTAAGATTGCGTTTAGTTCGACCAATTAATGATTAGTCTACTATTACTGGTATGTGTAGTAATTATAGATAGATTGATATATAGATAGATATATTGATATAGATTGACAGACTTATATAGAAAATATATATTTCCGTGCCTGTCCTGATGGAAATATTGGTAATCTTGGATAACCTGTTTGTCAAACTATTACACAGCACCATGTAATGAATAGAATGTTGATAGTAGCAGTGCACGAACGGATCTGAGAGGGGATTTCAGGAGTTACACCTTCTCTTGATTCCATAGATCTACACCTCTTAAAAATATTTATTTGGACGCTCCTGCATTGTAGGTCTTGAAAAACAGGACATGTAAATTTGTATATCACCAGAGACTTCAGAGACATATTATAGGAGTAGTATCCATTGTTAGTATCCACAGAGTCGACCCACTATAATAGTGTAGAAAGCATATCTAGGATTTTAAAGTGTTATTTTTTAAGTGTTTGACAGATGGAAGCCAAATCATAATAAATGTTAATGATTTAACAGTTAGGATTTACAGAATTAAGATTACTAGAATGAGCAAGATTGGTTATACAATATTATTATAAATGAATTTATTAATGCAAGTTTCAACAAGATGTTTAAGATAAAATCCAGTTTTAGAATACTTCATAAAATATTAATATCAACGTTGGAAATAGACCAGGATAAAAATATTAATATAATTAGCACAATGAAGAAAACAATCATGACCTTTTTCCAAGCCATAGGAGCTTAGAATTATGATTAAGGAAAACCTTTGTGTATGTGCGTTTATTACGCGGAATTAATTCTTTTTGTCGTTCTTAATGTTAAATGACAATAGATAGATTTTTTCTATTACAAGTGAATTTCATGGAATTTATAGGATGTCTAAAACTTGTGTGATCAAGAAATCTATTAATATAAAAATTATAAGAAATATTTCATCCACATATCTACAACTAAAATGGGTATTTTATATTTTGATATATTTTTATTTATGCTAACACAACTAAAATAGAGTTTAGCTAAAATTTAAATTTAAAAAATCACAAATATGCATAAAGTATTATAATATCATAATATGCACTTATTATATTGTGTATTATTACTCCATCCAATAAATTACTTATAAAACATAAAGAATAAACCAAAAGTGTTCTCAAATCAATTTCAATCATTTCATCTTTGAAAGCCTAAAGGCAAGCTTTTTCAAAATGCTGCCTAGAAATATCCTGCATTGTATATCTAGAAATAAGCTTTAAAATGTGAAAATTGTATTACTATATGACAAAAACATTGAGGTAAAACGCAGAAGGATTTGATTACATTAAGTCGGTTTATACATTAGCTAATGAGTGAGAGTACATTGAAAGATAAATATTTTAGAACCGCAAAGAATAATTTCTGTACAAATAATTTGAAAATATATTTGCCGTAATGTCAAACTATTAAAGTCAGTAATCTTACTAGATGTTAACCCATATATATATTTAGTTTTTTGTTGTTTCCTTCAAAATTTAAAATGTGTTTTTGAATAGCTTAGGGAATTAAACTATAAATAACGTTTTATTTGTTCACGTGTGATACAAGTTTATATGATATGCTTATATTTATTAGATACATATATTGTATAAAAAGTGTTAAATAAACAATTTTAGTTGTTCGTTATATTAACGTTACAGAAATACATTTGTAATCTGATAATAAATGTTGTTTTGATATAAATTAAATCTAGTGTTAAGATTCCAATGTTTTTAGCTCTTACCCAATAAATATAATTAATATAATTATTTTTAAGTATTGAAATACAACGAACAGACACATTTAGGAACACATTCAAACAGAATATTTAGTCATTAAAGTACAATAATTGATTAGAAATTTTAAATGCTCACTAAGTAAATAATTACGCATTCAGTCTCTGATTTCTTTCATCTCGAACACCTTGTTTCCGACCATAATATACATTCCTTCAGAGAATAGCTCATTCTTTTTTCTGTACTCACAGGAAACTCTACCAAGGAAACCATCTTTGAAATTCAAACTTCATTATAACTTAGTGAGATTTAAACTACCACACTGTCCCTTCATTCAATGCAATGTACAGTATATTATGAGAACATATTATTATCCACTCATAATCACATCGTCATATCATATATCGTTCCAATTACATGTTGGAACAACGGCATGATGTAACACTATAGTAAAACCATTTATTATTTCTACATACTTATAATAAAATACTATAATACTGTATTTCTTCTATTAAACGCAGCGGTGTTTATTTAACAAGCTTCAAATTATAGCGCGGCGTTTATTCTAGGGTAGGGTTTATTTAACAATCCAATAATTTCATGCAAATTATCCATTAATAGAAATTAATAGTACATAAATAGTATTTAAAACGCTTAATTCAATTGATTGTTTTTAACTGAAATAATATAGTATCACATGTGTATATTTTCAAAATAAATCCCATGTACCTATTTGTATGAAACGTACGTCTTCTTATTTTTTGTGTGTCAATTAAAAAACAATAAAAAGTATACAGATATTAATTATAAACTACGACGTTTTATAGAAAAAATACGGTACTAAATTATGGACTTTTACTAATAGAACTTGCTTTTCCACAAGATAAGATCTGTATTTGGCTTGTTGCAGCCTCGTCTAAAATGTCAATAAACGTACAGTGAATAGTCCCAACTATTTATAAATTGGCGCTATATATAGTATGTATGTGTGATATATTTTGATTTACTTTTAACTTACTACATGTCCGATATATACCGAGTTTAGTACATACTTTGGTGTCATTCCAATGAAATACCTACTCAGGAATATCATCATGATGGTGTTAGATTTTTAATCTCATTCTCGTTTTCAATTTGAAAATGTAATTTAACTAGGCAACTGTTTTAGATACTATAGTAATCGCTGGGTAAATATTACAGTGACAGAACATAAAACGCAGATAACAAAGGCCTGATTTACAATAAAATTTACTGTATAAATTATTTAAGCTACCATTGTAAGTACCGTTATTAAAATTTAAATAGCTATAACAAATTAATATTAAATTACATAGCTGTTTTATCTACATAATATGCTTATTATGCAGTTCGGTCAATGTCAAATCACGACTCCAATTTTTTACAAGACTTAACCTTAAACCTCAACAGTAAATTTTCTTAAATATAGGAGAAATTAAAAATCAAAAACAAATTCTTAGAATTGCTAGAGTCAACCTATGCAAGAAGTTCAGCTTGATATATCTATGGGGGACGACAGTATACTTTTAAAAATTGGCCAAAACTGCAAAAATAATCATATGTAAAACAGCATAAGGTAGACATTTTTTAATTATTTTAATCACTTATTTAAGACATTTTTTGAAATTTTACGTAGTTGATTTTCTAAAAGGGTTTTAATATTTTTCTCAAAGAACATTTTTTAATTACATTTTTAAAATCGAAAGTTCTCGTTAAGCTTATTAACAGTAGTATTCATGCAAAATCTCAACTCAGTTGACTGAAAATTCTAACTAGGAAATCCGTGGAATCCGTTCTATTTTAAAACATAAAGAACAAAATTATCTATCTTCCATGGAAATTTCCAGTTTCGAAAATTTTAGCATCGGTTTATATATAGGCTTAAAAATTGCAAACATTTTTATTTTTAACCGACGCTTGATACAAGGTATGTTCAATATCACTAAAATATATTTTTTATTGTAGGTATATTAACAGTATAAATTAACTAACATGCATAGTGAGAGAGTAATTTATTAAACACTACAGAACTCTAAAGAAATACATATATTTTTTCGAGTATATCTACGAATTGATCGCTACCGAAAATTTCTTATCACCATTTTCGTAACAGCTGGATATAGAACTTCAACTTAGTGGCATGTCATGCAAAGTCATCCCAATATATCTACCCTATAACAGGCCCGGGTCTTACCTTCGTCGTTTATCCGGAAGCCCTCACAGAGATGCCTATCTCGCCGATGTGGTCCATTTTCTTTTTCATTATGATGACCACTCTCGGCTTTGGGTCTCAGTTCTCCATCGTTGAAACCGTGCTATCCGGATTCCAGGATGAACTGCGTCGTCTTGGCCTCATGGGAACGCAGAAAAACAAAATTATTTTCAGGTAAATTTAGCAGACGCTATTTAATTTTATAAAAACATCTTTGGTTGAGTTCTTTCAGTGGATCTACAACTTTAATCCAATGCCAATTTTAAAACGGATTTTAATAATATTAGTAATATGAATATGTATATGAAAATATAAATATTTGTTCATTTCAATTATAGGCTTTACTATTATTTGTAACTATTTAAATTTGAAAATCTGACAGACAAACTCTGTAGCTTCTTATAACGTGGAATATAAATAGTAATAATATTATCTATATTTGATTTTAATCATAATAATTTATAGTTGTGTGGGTGATCGACTTGATCTGGAAAGAGGCTTCGATTTTCCCTTTAATTGTTCTAAGTATTTTCCTGTATTCTTTTTCTTGTAATAATCAAATGTATAATAATTGTACCTACTATGAATAAAATGAACTATTATTATTATTACTATTACTAATTTAACATAGTTTTAATTTACTCAATACATATAATTGACGATAAATTAGATATATAATACAATGTTAGATATTAGATACATAAATTAAATACATACATAATATATGTTTTTACTAAACTAAATACATTAAGTTGTATTGCTTAATATATTTCTAATACATTCGTTTTTATATTAACTTTTAAAATTATGATTAAAGGCTGTGTACAAAAATTGTAGCACATAAATGATTTTTTAATGAAATACAGAACACAAGAAATTATGTAACATGATAAGAAAACTATTTTAATTGTTTGGCTAACGTTTTTTTGTGTACTTTTCAAATTGTTTAGTTTTAAAGACGTAACTTATTCGCAAAAATATGTCTATATCAAACATTTATCAAATCATAAAATAAATATATCTAAAGCATATATATATGTGCTTTAATTGTTTTTTGAATAATTAAATAAACTCGATTTTATTTTATCCTCTATATATATCCTTATTTGGATTCTATACTTTCTCAGAAAATATTTTCCTGCACTAATCATTTTAAAGGATTATTGTTTATCTTCAGCTTAAAACTCGTGCATTAATTAGTTTGTAGTTTTCTTCTGGGATATTTTTTACCCACATGATGAACAAGTAGGTACATCAAGTACGCAGCTTCGTAATATAATAATATTTTATGCTCTCAAAGGGGTATTTTTACTTGTTGTGTTTCACGTATAATATGCTCTGAGTGTTGTTGTAACATTTTACAGTAGAATTAATCAACAGAAATTAAATTGATATTGACAGAGATTTTACTTTTAGAAGATACTACATCTAAGATATGATGATCAACATGAAGATGTATGTATTGAATAAAATTATAATTATAAAATGTTTACTATTATGAACAATAGACTACTGACAATGATGTCTCTGTACTTTTACTTTAATTAATATATTGATTCTTTCCCCAACACATGGCTTTTATAAAGTAATATGAATGAATGTATGTTTAAATTTAAGAAGAATATGAAATGTTAAAATTGCATTTTGTCTAATAAGCAAATTATTATAAATACAGACTACATCTTGTAACATATTCAAATTTGTCGGTTACTTTATCTGAAAATCTATTATCCTATATTTAAAAAATAAGTATATATATAGCATATTTATAATGATTCATATTAAATACGTATTAAGCGAAGTAATATACTTGAACGCTTCTAAATATCATATTACCGGTTAATACAGATTATAATATTTGAACAAAAGGATATTCTGTCTATATCGTTTCATGCATACTGTAGATAGTAATATAATAACAGATGAAATCATACTGATATCAAATAATAATAAAATCATATTAAAATCTTTAATATTTTCTAGATTAATTAGTTTTGTTATAATCATACTATAGGACAGAAATCGTTTTGAGTTACCGTGATAAACACATAGTAAATATTAGCACTAACACTTTTTTTGTGTGTAATTTTGTGAGTACAGATTATACTCCGTAGAAATTTAACTTGCAATAAACACAACTAGTTAGTAGCTACGCTTATAATAACGATATTATTTTTAAATTTATTATCATAAGTAAGCTATAATCTCTTTGGATAATTTCCCTTGGGTTACTAATGAAAGTAATACATTAATAGTATGGATCGATACTAGGATTCTTGATATTCTTCAAGAATTCACACTTGAATTCTTCGTATTTATATGTATAAAAACGTATTCGTATGTATAAACATTCGGGCACAAAAGCTCCGGGATAGACTAAGGGGCACACTCTAAATCTTATATATTTGAGATTATGCTGATTATGAAATATATACATTGTTCTCTCACTGAATTGCAATACGCAAGTCTGAACTGGTTAAATTCTCTTAAAAAGGCTACATCATAATATGATGTAGGTATAATTTTTCATTTTGACATATTATAGAAATATGCATGTTACTTTAATTATTTTTGCACTAATAACTAGTAACATTCTATTTGATTCTATACTTCATCTAAAAATAAAACAGGTTCAAAGTAATCAAGAAAATAATCATACATCTATAAAAGGACAACTTTTTTATACTACTTTCAAAATATTCACGGTGGCGTCTTGTTATTTATTAAAGTTACTTATTTGAACGATGCAATTAATACAGAATATAGCAAAACAATTATTTAAAATAATTAATAACAACCTAAAATACAAATATGATATCTAAGTATATGTTTTATAATAGCTGTTATTAGTGTTTGCTTTAATTTTAATGTATATTCGATTTTTATAAGTATAACTATATTTTATAAATCATACAATGCCAATTTTATCATGTACCATTCCAACAACAATTATGTAAAGCATTCCAAATTTACAAACTAATTTAAAAATATACATAATTTTCCATCCATGGAATCGTAAATATAAAGAATTCATTGCTTAATTTTTCTTCGAATAATTAAAAATTAGCACATAAATACGAAACATAAAATGCCAAGTTTAACACTGAATTAATATTGTAATGTTATGGCTTATCTATCCTCAACATAAACAGTAGCAGCAAATTAGATTTTTTTTATATATTGTGGTTAATTTAATTTTTATAATAACTTTGTTTTTAATGGTTTAAATATGGTCTCAATATCGTGGAAGCGTTTTTAATTGATTACTACTATGGATACTTTCATACTGAATAGTGAATTAAATACTGGCAAATATGTAAATGTCTGTATAATTTAAAATACTTTTATAATTAGTTGAGCTTACATTTCAAGAAGTAATTGTAATAGGAAGTATGCTCGATGTTAATTTCACTATGCAATTAACTTGGAAAAAGTATAATTTTATTATTATCAGCTTTGCAATATGAGCAAATGAAAGTAAATCTAAAAGTATTTTATTTCTAAACCTGTCAATTCTACAACTGTAACTTATTTTCATGCTATTAGTCAATTATACTCTTACTAATATTTTTAATATTAATCCGGTGAAGTATTTTAAGGATCATACAAAAATCGCACAATACAGCCGTAAAGAAAGGTTGATTAATATGTACATTCTGGCTTTCTTGTTTTATAGCTTAAATTTAGTTAGTTATTAATACTGCGCGTATTATGCTTCTACAATGTTTTATTTTTAACAAGACCATCTTAAATATACATCTTATTCAGTACACAAATGCTTATTTCTGTCAATTAATTAAATATTTTGCCAATTAATTCACCACTACCATGTCATCTACTAATTCATTTATTATTGTCACAATAGTACATACTAATATAGAATTTCTTACTGAATATATAACCTATCATCAATACTTCTACAGAGAATATGGTTATTGTAGCGACAAGTACTGTTCATTAATATATGCTTATTTAAAAGTGCCTTAGAAATTCATTAAATAGAGCAGTTAGTTATAATAGAACATCACTGAAAAACATATATTAAAACCAAATACTACAAAGTAGATATCTTAGTTAACCAGAACACAACCTTCAAGTGAAACGTAATCGAATTATTTTAATATGCTGATGAGACACTGTCCTCATGAAGTCTATGATGAAATGGTAGAATGGGATAGATTTATTGAAGATATAGTTTATTGATTTTTATCTGAAGAAAGTTCTACCCTTTCTCAATCTGCACCATAGTGCGCATTCAGTAGCAAACTTAAAATAATAGCATTCTATTCAATTTTCTGCGGCGCTTCGATCGTAATAGCTGCCTTAAAAGTTTTATATAACTTTTTCAATACAATGTCTTCATTTAAACAAAATTTTGTTATAAAGAATATGTTAATTAATATAATTGAAGTGTGTTATCTACTCTTATTCTTAAAGCTTAATTTAGACATATTATTCGGTTTATTATAGGCAGCATTATAACTAGTAAAAAACACTAGTCCTAGTTGTTTACTATGTTGATACCTAACGAATCTTCCATTCAAAAAGTATGAATAACTTACTGTCCAAACAAACTTTTCTCTTGATATTGGATATTTTACAGATATTTTGAATGCTATTAAGGGGTGTGACATATTGATTTAAATAAATTTTACTCAGCTTCCTTAGATTTTAACATTCCGAATATATATACAAAAAATTATAAAAGTTAATACCTAAATTATTTTTTAATGTTTAAAATATCTAAAAGCAGTACGGTATCTCACCATCGCTCCAATTATTGTATCCTAAATCAACTTGTTCAATTTCCTTGCATTTTTGAAACTGTGTTTATTTTAAATTATATGGCATATTTCTTTATATATATGAACTGGTTTAAATCCTATCTAAGTGATCGCACTCAGTCTGTAAAAATTTCTAAGGATTCCTCTAACTTCTTACCTCTCTCCTGTGGTGTCCCTCAAGGATCGGTCCTTGGGCCCCTGCTCTATTCTCTCTATACTGCTCC
>JAYRBW010024450.1:0-60066 GCA_036023295.1 Invenusta paracnida
ATATAAGAACCATGGAAAATCGGTACACAGGAAGATGGGATACAGCCATGATGGGAGATTACATCTGGTCACTTGTTCGGGCTGATGGTTCAAGTTACCGACGAGAAAGTCGATCAAATGTACATTTTTAGGTACCTATGTATGTAACTACTATGTATTCATGTACTCTATCTTGTTTGTTTTTATGTAATATCATACGTTTTTCTTGAGCTGCCCAGTGGGTGTAAGACCCAGATATTGATGGGCATTGTAAAATATTTGTTCTTAATAAAGAAATTTGTATTCTAAAATTGTCTTTTGATCATTTATTTAGTAATAAATAAAAATATTTAGACTGTATTCCAATCTGACAAAAAAATTAATATATGATTTATATCAAAACTCTCTAAAATCGTGAAATTTTGGGTTTGGCTGTTAAAAAAAGTAGAGATGGAATTAAAAATCTGATAGCATATTTGTAATCAGCACCATTGAAATAGTATAGAAACAGTATAAAATCATAATAAACATGAAAAAAGTGAAATTTTGTTACACTGTTATTTTTATTCTTAGAGTTGTATGAATATTTATTTACCAATGGCAAACATTAATTAGATTATTAATGAAAGTGAGTTTGTGAAAACAGAACTAAGTCTAAGATTTAACACAATGGATTTGTCTGTATTGTCAATCAAAGGGTGAGACAAAAAATGCCTATATAGACAAACTGCTTATATATATGTGAATTTTTATAATTTACCTATTTTGCATAGCATAACATTGAAATGTTCAAAAAATAATTGACAACAAGGTAGTATTAGTAGTACAGTAATAATTGAGTTAAGTAAATCTGGCTCATTAGTTTGTGAATGCATTAGCCCAGGCCTTATTCTGCTAGTAAAGTATAGTGTATACTACTACTAGCCCAGAGAATAGATAAAAATAAATTAATATTCATTATAAAATTCCATAAACTATTAAAGTGTATTGAACTTAAAACTGGCTCACATTATTAAATTTATAAACAATAAAAAATGATTATATAATATCCCAGTTTCCAGCATTAAATTATTTTTTGTGTTTTTTTTAGATAAACCAAATGGCTATTTATTAAAATATACATTTATTTTAATTATTTTTGACATTTTTATATATACATCTACTTATATATTATATACCTATATATACTATTATAAGCTGGTGGCCACTTGCGGCCATGACCACACCAGGATTATCAAGAATCTCCTCAATTATTTGATATATTATTAATATTAATTATGTTAAAAATAATTAAAATAAATGAATATTTTATTAAATAGCTGTTTATTAAAATAAAAACTGCAAAAAATAATTTAATGTGGAAAACTGGAATATTACATGATTAATGTTACAGTTGTTGTTGAGTACAATATGTCATTACACTACAGTTAACTTGAGACTAAGTTAGACTTAGTACAATAAGTCATTATAATTGTCTACAATAAGTTGAGTACAATATTAAAAAGTTATTACAGTTTAGTACAAAAAGTTGTTACTGTTGAGTACAATAAGTTGTTACAATTGAGTACAATAAGCCTTTTATTACTTTCAGAGTTATTTAGTACAAGTAATAGAAATTAGAAGATGATAAATTTTAGAGAAAAGACTTCTAGTCACTTTCAGAGTTGAAGTTGTCTGATGCCTCCTTGAAATCTAGATAACAGGTGCATTTAATTATATCATTTCATACCAGAATTTGATGGCATTTGTGGGGTTGAAATCAGATATTCTTGAAGAGTGAAATGTCACTGTCATTAGATCATTCAGACTCAGTGATGATATCTGCAGGTAAGATTTCCAGTCATTCTTTAATTTTTTCATACTACTATTACTGAACCCATGCATACACATTGCTATAGATGATAGCAATATTAGGACAATATCAATGAGTGCAAATATATCCTGACTGTTTATAGAAAGATGCTTATTCAGAGACATTCAAGCTGATTACTAATGTCATATTAATAAATATAATTACAGGGTATAAGTTACATATCAACAGATGCTTGGAGGAAAGCTTGTCTGAAATGATAAATATTTTGGAAGACAGCTATATTACCAAATTTTGTAGACAATTCCTTTGGTGGCCACTGGATAAGGTTGACAATCTTATCTAGGTGGTTTGAAAAACATTTGTGTTGATGCCTCCAAATTATTTCTCAAAATATAATTAAGAATTTTAGCCTGACAGAGTCAAAAACAACCAAATAGCCATTTTGTTTATTTTTATCATTTTGCTGCTGATGCATTGACCACTCTGTCTGTCAGCCATTAGTTGTGGAGAGTCCTGGCAACCAACATTAGGTTTCTACTACTAAGATGACAAAGCCAAAGGTAGCAATCATCATATGTGCTGGACACCTTGGGATACTCAGTCTGCTGGACTCTGGAGTTCCATTGATTGATGGTAGATTTGGCTACATTGAAGCACTCTGCAAGGGTGGTGATGGAATGCTCTTCCTCTCACAATGTTCTTTCCTGATTTTTCAGAATTTCAGTTAATTTTGGCATTGTAATGAACACAAATGTTGAACTGTACACACTGAACTAAGTCTTAACTAGTTCAATTTTAATTTAAAATAGCAATCTTGTATACTGTCTGTCATGTAATATTCTACTTTATTCAATATTACTATGGAGATGACTGGACACCTGCAGGGGGTATAACACAGACTAAAAATAAAGATGGAGTATTTCTTTTGGTTGGGGTAGTAAATATAAAGAAGTCTTGAAAAAAACAAAGTCAATGATGTCAATCATTGAGATTGAGTGAGTTTAATAACAAAGTTAAAAAACAGCCTATAACTAGTAGATAATAGTTATATAGTGCTAATTTATTTTAGTCTTGCAGTTATTACTGGCCCTGATTGGATATTCTTCTAATAAGCAGCAATTTTCATTCATGAATATTAGCAGTCATCAATTAGCATTGAAATATTAGTGAATAAAAGTAAAACAGCAGGCCAAAATGATATACAACTTCATTGGTGGTATAATACCAGACATCTAATCATAAAGCTCAGCAAAATCAGATGAATCTGTATGAAAACAACTATAATATAAGCCATTTTATATTGTATAATATAAATATTTGTAGGTTTTATTATATACGAGGGGGTTTCAATAAGTTCTTGGACTTGATATGAAAGCATAGAGTTACCTGTACAATATCTATAGATTTTTATTAACTACAAAAACATCTAAGATATCTCTGAAAATTTCAAGTCAACATCTCATTGGATAGCTTCATAATTTAAAAGTCAATGTCAGGTTAGTAACAATTACACAAATTTCATCAGCATTTTCAAAACAAATTTAATCAGCATTTTCAAAACAAATTTAATCAGCATTTTCAACATGAATTTGGGAAAAAACATCTGCATGCCATGATCTATTATGACTACAAAGCAGGTTTAAGTCTGCAAGACAGTTTACAGAGGCTTTCCACTGCCATTGGGGATGATGCACCCTTGAAGTCCACGGTGTGCCGGTGGTTCCAGGAATTCCGCTGTGGAATTCCTTATTTTAGACCTATTGTGACATTGACTTTTAAATTTTAAATTATGAAGCTATCCAATGAGATGTCAACTTGAAATTTTCAGAGATATCTTAGATGTTTTTGTAGTTAATAAAAATCTATAGATATTGTAGGTGACTCTATGCTTTCATATCAAGTCCAAGAACCCCCTTGTACCTAGCTAAAAATATATATCTTTACTTTAAACTAATATAAAATTATTAGTCCTTATCTTAGAAATCTATAGCGGAATCTTTATACATTCATATCACTTTTGCATATAAAATATATAATATATTTGTCTATAAATATCTTTGGAATATCACTCTGGTTGTTATTAACACTTAGTCTTGGATTCAACATTTGGATAACATCATATATCCATGTCACTTCTTCTATCTAAACTAATTATCATTTCTAAGCAAATTAGCTATGCCTATATGAGTACCTATCAGATATATTGCTTCCCATACATTTTATAGCACTAACAGATATAGAAAACCCAATTCAATACTAAGTTAGGTTAAATTCACTGATTTTTAACTATAAAATATCAACAACAATCTTATATTTTTATATTAAAAATGCTGACATTTCATTATTTCTTAATAACTTTATATTTTTTAATTATTTATGGAATCTGCATTTGCAGTAAATGGTTAAAAATACAGATATAATATCAGTTATTTATAAGTGAATGATTTATTTATTGATATAAAATCTTTCAAGCTAAATATTTTCATTATAGAATTCATCTCCTATTAGTAGCACACAGTAAATTACACATTTTAAATACTTCTAAACAACTTACTGTATGAAATTTTCTTTATATTAATTATTAAAAATGTGACACATTTAAAACTTATTACATATGACTAATTCTTAATTAAGAATATAAGATTATTTATTATATGGACCATCACAGGAATCTAGAAGAAGTGTATAATGAATGAAACAGATAAACTGAAAGAAAATATAAAAAGTTTAAATGGGTTATCAGTACAGTTTGAATATTTCATTGTAATAGAGGAAACTAATTGTTCATCTGTTAAATGAAAAACAGAAACACTGTGAACTTTTCACACCATCATCATAATATTTGTCATAACATTTAATTTTAATTTGGATCATCCACTAGGTTACTTTACAATAGCAATCAGACTAGATTGCTGTCAGCTACTGACAGAAGACAGAAGAGTATGATATATATTAACCTGTATATTTTAATATTTTTAAATAAAAAATGAAATAATACATGTCTAAATTGTTTAACAATCATCATCTCACCATTTAACCATTTTTAGATTAATGAAAATTGTTATATAAGCACAAATAACTTTTTTATCTCAAAAATCATACCCAACTATTTTTTAAATCTGTTTATTATCAGTAGATATATGGGTCTAAATAGGTTTTTTTTTAGAAATTACAGATTTTTATTCCACAAAAACATAAGATATTTGCTTGAACAAATATCTAGATTCACATAGCAACCCATGCTTTTTGTATGCTTAAAAACAACTTTTAGATTCAGTACATAGAATTTTGGACTTCAAAATGAATTTCTAACCTGTTGACATTTTAAATGATTTAAAATACAGAAAACAACTATAGTATACTATTTGTAGAATTAATTACCTGTTTATTTTATATTTTGTACATAAAAAAATTAAATTTTCTTAAAACATACATTTTATAATTGTATGTTTTTATGACTATATTTAATTTTGAAGAATATTTAATTTAATATGTTTTGCCATATTATGTTTTCCTGTAATATTTTAAAAACAGTTAGTAATTTTTTAATTTTTGGTTTGTTTTATTTTTTAATGGCATCTTTTAAAAAAGTAAAAGATTACTTTCTGCAAATAGGAGCATATTATAATCTATATCATGGGTTACAAAAATTATTACTTATATTATCTTTTGAAATGTCAAAACATTAACATATATTTCATACCACTTCTTCATTATGCAGGACAGTAAAATCTTTGTCATCAATACTGCCCACATTAACTATAATTTCTTAGTGAAAATGGAAAAGAAATTTACCTCTTCCTTTGCTATTATTGTTAATTTCAAAGATTAGAGTCTGAAACTAGTATAAGTAAGTGATAATGACTGTTGAATAATTAATATAGCTAGTTCAAATCTTACTCTTGTTATACCATATTTATTTCTAACTATTCCTGTAAGTAATTTTGTGGGTGAATATATATTTACAATCTTAGACACATCAGATTATTGTGTAGATCCACAATGGCATAAAACAGGTGGAGGGTTTTCCATAGCTATAAATGTATATTATTTTATTGGTGGACTAACATACTTCATGTACATGCCACAACATATTTTTAACAATATAAATTCATCAAACATTAACTCCTTGCTAACTACTTACTATTATATATTTAATTTCAATATGTGTAATGTTTCTTTTATCTTTTTCTATCTTTAATTTGATCCAATCATATCTGATCCTAATTCTATTTTGTAATAAACGGCAACATTTGATATGAAATGATGTATTTTATATAGATACAGGGTGTCCACGCTCCTTGAGATTGATAGACCTTGAATTTTGTCATAAAAATTCCTTGAATTTCATTGAAATTTATGTTGTGGGGTCTGTAATTTTGTTTAAAAGGAATCTGATTCAGCATGTTTCTGAGAAACTCAATTCTTTGATGACTGATTTTGCTAAAACATAACTTGTTCTGTATCTTTGTTACATAAACTATATATATTTATAATTTATGTTTATTACATAATAAAACTACCTGACAAATATATTTGCAAATGGATTATGAAATCAACATGCATTTGAAATGTAATCTAGTTTATTTTTAAATATATATCGTATTAAAAGTACAAATGTTTATTGATTTATCTATGTAATGTTTTTGATATAGCTGAGAATATGCTCTACTAAGTCACTTTTAGCTCATTTTCCTTTTAAAATTTCATGATTTTTTCTCATTATTCCTTTAAAATACCTTTATAAATTCCAAACTTATATAAGGGGACATACTATATGTACTATACAAAGAATATATTGCATCATTCATTCATTAGATATATACATGTATAGTTGAATGTCTATTATGTATACTTTAATTATACTTGATTTTTAAGTCATACATTTTATTATATTTCAAGTCACTAGCAAAGTCTATCTTCCATAATAGCATATTATCTTGAGGAGTGTAACTAACTAAATAATACGCCACTATGGAGATATTAGAGCTCAAATATTTTATAATAGTTAACATAAATTGCTATTGTGATATATCCTTTGGTTATCATTTACCTTTATTTTCGGACAGTCAATAGCACTCAAAACTTGATATCAAACATAGATACATATATTGAATTTATATAAATATAATAAACTATATCTGCACTCTATGTCTAAAGTCTTGCAAATTCTGAGCTTCAGTTTATCATTTTAAATGTCTTTCTTTAGTTGAGCTAGGCATTTTAGGTAGTTATCAACTGAATACCACAAGTAAATGTAAAGTCCAGAAAAAATTATGAAATGATGCTCATCATACTTGTAAAATATCAGATGCATCTTTTCTTATCATTTAGTTGATTATATATATATATATAAATTAATGTAAACTCTGTCCATTCCTACCGTCAGACCCAACTTTCGTGGACGTGGTGGCCACATGAACATGCGTGGGGGAGGCGGGAATCAGGGCGGTGTAATGCCCCTAATGCGCGGTGCAGGTATGCGCGGAGGGGGTCACCATCACCATGGTCACCACGCCGTTCCTCGGAACGCCTTCATTCCCCATATCCCCTTTGACATTGTCCAGTGCGAGACTTTCTTCCCACAGGCAGGCCCGGTTCCCGATGACAAACCTCTGACGGACCTGCTCTTGAAGCGGAATCAGGAGTTGACACCTACTAGTCAAGAACAGCAGTCAATTACCTCTCTCATGACCAAGATCAATAGTGTCGTGGACGCTCTTATTATCAATCCTACTGGCTTTGATGCGGCGGTGAGTAATTTCTTTTTTAGGATTTTTGTTAGAAAATTACCTATAATATCAATATCAATATGGTAACATCTTTTGATATATTAGTTATATATATATACACATATATATATACACATATATATACACATATATATACACATATATATATACACATATATATACACTATATGAGGATTTTACTCATCGAAATGAAAACCCTAGGGAGATAAACCGAAAAGGTAGTACTGCTACTGTAAGCTTGTAATATCTAACAATATTATAATCATAGAGTAATAATACCGATTCATTTGGTTTAAAAAGCGAAAATATGTCTTTTAATATTCAAAGCTCGCCATTTTATATTACCATCAGTTCGATGGTAATTTACGTTCTAAAATAGTATTAAAGATCGATTTTCAAATGGGCAAATTTACATTATGTAAAGTATTGATATGAAAAGTAAAAACATAAAAATGTGCGCTTGAATTAGAGCTACAATAATATGCAATTTATAGGAGTATAGCTCGAATAATAAAACGTTTTTCGATAGCGCCAAATAACTAGTTTTAATAAAGTTATTGTTTAGCAGCGTAAAATCGAAATCTTTTTTTCAAATCGATTTCATAAGTTTTGCCAAATAAATAATACTAATTTTTATTTAATTAATTAATTAAATTATGAATAACATATGATGTTGTAGGTGACGTTGTAAGTTCATTTAGAAGTAACTGGAAGACGCCTACCGGTGGTCTCTATCTTTATAATATGAAATATAGAGTTACTGGATGTTGTAAAATTTCGATTTTATGCCACTAAGCATGAATAACTTAACCTTAGTTTTGCCTACTTTTAAGCTGTAGGAATACGAAATAAAGTGCCCGTACAATATGGGCTATGTATACCAAATAATGTAGGCAAAACTAGTTATTTAGCGCAATCGAAAAACTTTTATTATTTAAACTATACTCCTATAAATTACATATTATTGTAACTGACATTTTGACGCATAATTCTTTTTTTTGTGCAGTTTTAAAATTGTGGATTTTCCGCTTTACATAAAAATTACGAGCCTTCTTTCCTATATTCTTTGATCATTATAGTGTGGACTAAACATTTATGGTTTTATATGGCATTATTATTACTTTTTTATAGCGTGTGTTGTTAAATATAATTATTTTAACTATTTTCGTTTTGATTTGAGTTACTTATTTAAATTTGATTGAAAATGAATTTTTATTAAAAATATACTACTAAACATCTTCATGGGAATAAAGTAGTACGTTACCGTATATCAGGGAGGCAATTTTTTAGAGCTTTTTAAAAATTAAATTCGAAATCTACATGGTCGAATTACTTTGTCTTTAAATTTTGATAGATGTATACATTCAAATGTGCTAAGTGAACTCTTTTGGTATTATAATATTGTAGTTTTATTAATCTATAAAATATACGTATATTATAAATGTTGTGTCAAACAACAATATAGTTTCTTAATTTTTCGTTTCAAATAACTTATTTTCGATAGAATTTTGAAGATTACATTTAACAATTAGAAATAAAAATTGAATTAAACGCACGACGAATAAAATATTTGTTTGAAAATTAAACTGCACAGAGTTTTCAATTTGACTCTTTTCTTTAGATTCAATTATTTATCTTTTAAGTAACCCTAATATAATTTTCTAACTAACCACCTTTCATGTATTATGGCAAACTATTAGCACGTGGAGGAGATCCGGCAGGTCGGCTCCTACAAAAAGGGAACAATGATGGCGGGGCGGAATTCTGCAGATGTTGTCCTTCTCCTGCGCACTCTCCCCACTCGGGAGGCAGTCAACGCTCTCGCTGACAAGGTATTGGAGGAATTGCGTAAACAAGACCCACCCCGTGAGGCGCGTCTCGTTGCAGTCACACACCGTCCCTACGGCTTCGATGTCAGCCTCCAGGAGGCTCATGTCAAGGTCCATGTGGCCACTGTACCCGCCAACCTCTCCAAACTTGATCCAGAGCTCCACCGTAAGTGACACAACTACAGGTGTTTTTGTTGTTACTTCGTCTTTTTATTATTAAACGAAGAATTCTTTTGCATTTTTTATTGATATTTCTAAACAAGATTGCTTTTATTACTATTTCTACTGTAGATTGCGACATTCAATTTAGAAATATAGCTCCATATTAATTATATGTCTCATTATGCTGCATTAAAATTCATGATATCCTTTTAAATTTTTACTTTGTTTATTAATTGCAATGGTCAATATTATAGACATGCATTTTCTAGAGATAATATCAACTACGAGTATAAAATTAAAGCAAGTGATCAGCAGATTATAATCTGCTGTACCTATCTCATTTAAAAGACTGGAGTTATGGTTTTACTTTCCTTTTTATTATTTTAATATTTATCTATTTACTCTTAGTTTACTTCATTTATACAAAAGGGAAACTTGACTGATTAAATATATGGATTTAGGTAGTTGTTGTTAATGAATTCAGATCAGTTTTTAGTAAATTTATGATGTCTATATTTTAGTGGATCCAAAGATTCAACAAGGAGCGCTTGCGTCAATTCGTCACGCGCGGTGGTTTGAAGAAAATGGGTCTCATACAAGGTTGATTTATAATTATTCACATAAATATATAGAAGATTTTACTTCAGTGAATTTATTAGAAGGTAGTTTTTGTTGGTTATTATTTGGATCAGATATATATAATATCTATAGTAGTAACTTTTCAGTTTTATAGAACTTAATTATTGGATCATATGATGATTATTTATTGTATCCTCATGATGCTATTTATTATTAATTTCGTTATTGTATCAAATCCCCTAATATATTATGTAAATACAACTTTATTATTGTAATTTATCTCAGTAGTATACTACCCGTAGGGTATGTAAGGTTAGCAGCATCAAATTTTACTCTAAGTTTGGATTTTATATAAGTTTTTTTATAATAATGAAATGTCATTTATGTATATTTGCAGTATAAAGGTTTTGATTCGTCTATTGAAAGATCTCCGGAATCGTTTTGATGGCTTTGAATTCTTAAACCCCTGGATTATTGATCTTCTTGTAAGTCAAATGGACTCATAGTATCATGGTAGTTAATTTAATGTATTACACATTTTTATTGTCTCTATTTGTTCCCAGGGTCATTACGCAATTATGGTAACTCCTACGAGAACTCCACTTGCTGTCAATCAAGCCTTCAAGTAAGTTCCAAATCTTTTATTTTTAAATATGTGTATATACTAAATATTCTAGTTTAAAATTCATCATCGAAGAGTACAAGTTTCACTTATTTTATTTTACTACTGTTTAATTTCTAAATAGTATTTTGTTAAGATTTGATGATTTTTAATACTGCAACAAACATATCACTTAGCTTTGTATGTAAATTCAACTATATAATTAATTGAAAACTAAAATAAGTAAGTGAAGAGACCAGTGTCGTATGCTGTAAATTTGGTTTTTATTAAGATTACAATTAACTAAACAATTTGGTAGCTTTTGAAGTTATCTGCCTAATAAAAACGAGTATACACCGGCCTCTGTCTTTTACACCGGATAACCTATCTTAGTAATTGAAAACTATTTTAAATAGTGTACAATTAGACATTTGAAATGTGATTACTGTAATAAGCTCTATGTACCCTTTATAAAAAATAGCAAGAATAATATGTTGACTGTTTTAAAAGTAATAATATATTGCGGTCTTAAAATGTGTTGCATTAGAATATTTAATACCTTATTCAAACTTGAATGATATGAATAATACAGGATTAATATTTATAGTGTATTTTTAACTAATTTAGTTGAATTTAAAAAAAAACCAATATTCGCTGCGTTTCCTCATACACAAAACAGTTGTCTTCTTTATTACGGAATAAAAGACGAGCTTACCACTATCTTTATGCTTTCATAGGCGTGTACTTCAGCTTCTCTCAGCGGGTCTCTTCCTCCCAGGGAGTGCAGGGATCACGGATCCTTGTGAGCAGGGAAATCTCCGAGTGCACACCTCCATGACACTGGAACAGCAGGTGACGTAGTATATTTATCTGTATATTTCTGTTTAGTTTATCTGAGCTGTCGCTGGTTTGAATTTTTTGTATAATAGAGTATACAATTAAGTATAATAAAGTAGGTTTTACGTTAAATTATATTTCAGAATCAGAATAGGAATTTAAATCTATTTGATACGTTTATACGCATATCTCTACCATATTTCCTGATGACTGTTGTCAATTTCTTACCTGCTGATTATCACCTATTTCAGGATGAGGTTTGTTGCACTGCGCAGACCCTTCTTCGTGTTCTCAGTCACGGGGGCTTCCGTCAGATCCTTGGATACGATACTACGGCGCGCAAGCAGTGTAAGTATTTTACTAAATATATGTGGTTCCTCATCTCCTTGTTGTTTCTTTTGACATTATTATTGTTTTGTTATCTAAATATTAATGTTTGAGAAGTAGTAGTCTATATTATTGTAATATTTAATATTACAATTTTTAATAATTAAATGAAGTAGATATGGACGTAAATTACAAGTTTTCTGATAGTTAATGATACATTATAATGCTGAATAGTAGTTGAAATTAAATCACAATTTTTAAATTTGTTGTAAGGTGTTTTTTCAATAACAATTAAACCAATATGTTTTTCTTGGACTAATTGATTGTCAACACATCCACTATACGTTGTTATTTTTATATGAATAGCTACTCTTCGTTGTTTTGTGTTTATTTATTTTTATTTGAAAAATATTAATTCAGCATAATTTGCTTTGTCTTTAATTTACATGCACGTATATGCTGCCCAGGTCTATTGAAATATATAATATACACAAAAACCCTTAAATTTGATCTAACTAAAAGCATACCATTTTCTGCTTTAATTCACCTAGTTTAGATGTTTATTATTCTGTTTTAGATTGTCATTATTCATATATTTTGTTGGATTTCATTGAATCAAGTTTACTATCAACCTTGAATGAAGTTTGATATCTATCTCTGCCATCTACTCTAGTTATCGCCCGGGAGATGACCATCTGGGACAACATCGTGGTCGCTCCATCGGACAAGGCCTACGAGAAAATGGAGAAGGAAGACAGCGAAGAGGAAGAGCCGGAGATGGAAGCCTAGTGATTCGAAAACCATTCTATCCTGCATTTACCAACCCACCAGCGTCAATTACTTAATTAACGATAACTAATATCGAACATGTACAATGTAGTATGTTCCTTCCACTAACTGTAATCGTGTTTTTACTGCTCCCACGTTTTGTCGTTCGTGGTCCTGTTTATTTTCACACACATTTCTATGTATCTTATTAGTTATGAAGTTCATATTGTAAATCAGTTATAAATATCTATAAATATAAATGTCATATTTATAGTACTGATTTTTTTAATATCTTTATTCTACATTATACTTGATATCTATGATTTTGAATTTTCTCATAAACGTAGCTCTTAAATAATTTAGTTTTATTAGCAAGCGTGATTTTTTAATATGAAAGATTAAGTAATATATATATATAGACTTTTAGTTTGCATTTATTGTATTTATAGTCTCAGTGGTCTCGCATTGTAAAATTAATACCGATTAAATTTAAAAAACATGGTATCTAAACTATTGATATTATAATTGTTCATGGTTAACAATTTCTTTTAATTGAAATCAAACTGAAAAATAAACACAATTACATTTTTCTTTCATATTAAATATTACACTTGTTAATAAAACTAAATTATTTAAAAACTATGTTAATCCGAAAATTCAAGATCATAGGTTTCGAACCTAATTAGATGCCTGTATGAATGAAAAATGCTTAGAATATTTTACATTTTTGAAAAAATAACATGCATATTTAATAAATAAATATTAAGTTGTTTTAAATATTAGTTTAAACTGTTAGCTTGATTACAAATAATATATACAACTACATATACTATTTTAGAACTGACAATTTTATATAAGACTGAGAAATTGATGTCAGGTTCCACATCAGTTGATGTGGAATATTTAACAATAATTGTCATTAATTTTACCAGTAGTTTTTAGCTAGATTTATACTGCATTAATTTTTTTATGAAACGTCAATTTCAAATTTTTGCTATAGAACTAATTTTAGAAAGAGAACTAACATTCAAATTGCAGAATAAAAATCATTAATGTTTAAAAACTATATTGATTACGATCGCAAAAAGAGAGTATTTTATCAGATTTATATTTATTTATGAGCAAAAAATTTCTAGTATTTAAGTAATTATTACCAAACATATAGATTATAATAGTCATTCTTACTCTGACCAAAACCATAAAAAGGTATCGCCCTGCTTTGGAGACTCAAATAAAAGAGCATTAATTACAAATATAAATGATTACATAAAATCTGAGGAAAAATGATATAAATCTACAAATTCTAAAATATAAGAAAGCTAGCATTCGAATTCGCTGTAATAGTGTCCATTATACTACGGTGGTTAAATACCCTCATCATTACGGCAATAAAATCCCACATCAAGAAAATATGATTTATTTTATTAAAAAATACAACGTTTCGGTCTCACCTATTAAGACCACAATTAGGTAACGTAAATTTTATTTCAATAAACAGGAAGATATTTATGATGTAGAGAATTTGAATTATGTAAGATATAGCCAGAAACAATTTTAGCATTAATTAAAAGTTGAACAACAGAAGTAAACACGTAGATTAATTATTCAACATAACTAACAAACCTTCAATACACATTTTTTGTACACAGTCAAAGAACGTCAAAGTACGTCAGCAATTTGACTTGAAGGATGCTACACTAGCTTTAGACATTAATAATAAGGAGAATAGACCGCTAATAAACAGGTTTGAGTATATTAAAAAGCACGTAGTTTTTAAATCGATGTACTTTTCAGTTTCTCTGCACGTAAATTGAACTTTTAAAATGGCATCTATGCACCTTTTGAAAAGAGTCAATTTCAAAGGAAAGATTTTATTCTTCATATTATCAAAACAAAAATAACAGCGTTGCAAAAATGAAACGAGTTCAAAGACAAAAGATTAATACAGTCGTCAAAATTACTTAGTTCAAGCTTTGATTAAATTGATTTAAAAATGTCATACAAAATTAGATCTCATTATTTTTGCACTTATAATCCAAATATGGATGAATATGTACAATATTTCCAAACTTAAAAGTTGATAACAATTATGAGAACGACGCTAAATTTCATTTTGTTACGCTGTTATTTTTGTTTCGATTAAAATTAACATTAATGTTGTGCGCAAAGGGTTAAAAACACAAAGAAATAATGGACAGCACAGATAAGGAATATAGATGTATTTTTAGATAGTGTTTTAATTCTTATTGATTTCATATGCATCACGTTGTAAATTTTATCGACACGAAATCGTTTCATTTCAATAATAATTATATGTACCTACATTAAATATCTATAAAGTTGTGTAAAACATTAATTGTAAAACATTTTCGAGACGTATGGCTATTTTTGAATTATTATTAAATAGGTAACTTCGTTGTCGGGTAATTACAATATACATATGTTAAATTTTAAAGGAATATTTTATTTAAGGCTTTTAGGTATCGAAATAGTAGTATCGATTGAAATCAAAATCATTAGCCAAAGTAATGAATTCAAAAACGTCAATAATTTGATTATTTCTCTAAAATCCATTTTAACTAAATTAAATATAGTAAAATGAGTATTAATCGTATTAAATATATTTTATATATTTATTTTTTACTCTGTGATCATTAGAGTTGAATTTTTGAAGATTATTATTCTCAAAATATCTATTTGATTAAATTACACAGGCATACAAAAATAAATAATTATTAAAAGACAAACAAGCTAAAATTCAGAAAACTTAAAATTGTGTAAAAACTCGACACTTAAAACTCTTCCTGACTCATTCTGGCCTTCATGACAATGTGAATATTGTGGTCTGATATTAGTGGACCAAAGTACGCTGGAAATAGAAGATGTTCGCCAAATTATGAATAATAAATAATATAATCAATAACAATAAAAATTGATTTTATTATTTATCTATTTAGCAAAATATTTTTTGGTGTAGACCATAGAGTAATTAAACTAGTAATTACTCTATGGTGTAGACGCCATGAATATGAAAATTTAATTTTTTAATTGAAAATAAGAACCTAAAAATATCTTGCCGTATATCAAACATTTCCGCTTTACTTTGAAATAGTTATATTTTTGTTTAATCTCATATGGTTTTCTGCCTAATGAATAATTTTGTTTTTGCCTTCTGCGCTTTCATTTCGTTACATATTTTGTTAGGTAAGACTGTCATACTGCTATTATTGAAAAAAATTATGCGATTTGTTCGAAAAGATCAATTTGTATGCAGAAATTGTATTTTCCAGAGAAGTAATAATAGAATTTTACGCATGATCATTCTTAATTTTTTAAAATTTAAAGTAAATAAATAAATATATAAATTCTGGAAATTTTATTGTATAGAAAAGGATTAAATGTACAACTCATAACGTAACATAGTCAAAAGCGTCATTTAAAGGTATCAAACCAAAGCGATGTTAAAGATGCTGTTTCATTGTTTTCAGGTGAGTTAATAATATTCGTGACAGTGCAGTTGTTAAACATTAAATTGATCTTGAGTGGCTCTTGAGTTGATGCTGGACGAGCAAATTTTGCAACTGTTTCAATTATTTCTCTGTTGAGAACAACAGAGGCATTCGGCAACCGTACGTCGGACGTTCTCTTATATGAACGCACCCCAAGAATTGAACAGTGCCCTGTTTTCTCTATAACGATCTGTTCGTCTATTTCAGCTTCGTACAGTCGTGTAATGCACGTTGCTTTGAGACTGGTTTGTATTTCTGCCAAGTGTCCGCTTCTAAGTATATAAGCGCTCGTTTAGCAGAAACAGTTTCTATATGGAACTGTTCAACAGACTAACAAGCGTGTTCTTTACCACCGCGAATAGCAAAATTAATGCCGTTTAAATAAAATATTGTTTGAATTAACTGCTTAGAATTTTCACATCATAACTCGCCACTTTCCCATAGATTATCTTCTTCCTTTTCTGATATGATTTTAGCCTGTCTTTTCGTAATACCAACTTTTGCGCTTGTCGACTGTTTCATCGATGAATCAAGACACTTTTATAAGTGAATAAATTGATCGCTTTTGAAGAAATCAACAGAAGAAACAGATGAACTGTTTATAAATAGTTTAAGTCCACCAATTATGGAAACTAGACAAATTGATGGATAACGAGTAGAATCTTCCTTACGACACTCTAGGATAAATTTTCCAAGTCAATAATTTAATTTTTCTGTTGACTAATTAATTATCCAAAGAATTTCCCAGTAAACAATGTAAAAATTGTTCATCAGGTTGTACTAGCCTGACCGACTTCCACTGCTGAAATAAACGGTAAGCCCAAGCATTCCTCTTCCTGGTGTTTTCAGGAACACACCTTCTTTTCAGGAACACTACCTGTTTATCAGACAAAGCTTTAAATCTTTCATGTATCAGCTGATTTGTATCACATAAATCAAATGTATCCGGTAAATCTTAAAAAAATGGAGTGGTAGCACATTGGGATCAAAATCACCCACAAAGCCATCAGTCAAATTAACTAAAGGATTACTACATATCTCAACAATTGCGTATCCCAGTTAAATAAAATATGATCTTTATGTATTTAATCAAATGTATTTAAATTTATACTATATCGATCATAATTTTAAATTTCCGGTAATTAATTTAAAAAGTCCCGGAAAGTTATATCATACGTTAATGGAAATAATGAATGAAATTTCAAGTGAATATATTATTTAAGGACCGATGACTGAAGAAATTTCGTTGATTATATTCTACGTAATCTAACATTTAACATTTTAAAGAGAGTGGTAGTCGAGTTGGTTGGACTCCTGTCTTCAAACTCGGAGGTAGTAACTTTGAACCCCAGTTTATACTTCTAGATTTGTCAAACTAATTTCTGCTGCAGCATTGAGATAATCATCGACTGATTAGCTTAAGCCTATGACGACTATATTATAATTAAAATTGGTATAGATTGGCGCACAAATAATCGCGTTTTTAGCCCCTCATTTTTTTCATTTTATTCACTGATGAAGGCATTTTAAGCCGAAATATATCTGAAATTTGTTTTTAATTATTGGTCTTTTTTATTGTTTTTCTTCAATTTGTTATTCCAAGCCTGTGGTTTTTATTTTTTGGGTATATTACACTGAAATAAATCAATCTATGGATAAGAAACGCGGTTTTTTATGCGCCAATCTATATATTCCGCCAAAGCAAGATCGCAATTTACTTCATATTTTGATTATTAAAACGGGGTTAGTCACATATTATTTTTGAAAAAGCATGTAATTACTTTCATATTGAAATGAAAGCTTTACATATCAAGAATTTTAGTTTTTCTTCCATGATACGTTTACATAACTAGAATTACAATATTTAAAATTTGACAGCAAGACAAGGTTTTTGTTAACGGGACAAAAGTGAAAATACTGAAACTGAAGTCTTGTGTTATAATCTCTTGCACGAATAGAAATACTCCTCAACATAGGAAAAATAGTTTATCAATATTAATTCAATCTCTATGACTTTTTCATTTCAGCAAAATGTATAAATAAAATAAGGGAATATATTTTAATCTCACGTAATTAAAAGACTGGATATTGTTTGAAATTATTAAGTTTGTCTTCAGTTGCATTAATATAAGTATTAAAAGAAATTTTCATCAATTAAATTTCCATATTTTAATTTGGAAAATAAACAATATTAATAATTTGTGCAAACTTATAACAGATGGTTTATACAGTTGAAAAAAATAATTTGCGCTGTAAGCATTTTTCCCTTTAATATGAGATCATATGTGCAATTATCTGCATGAATTTATTGTATAAAGTATCAGGATGACGCTGTTTTAAACATTCATTTTTGATTTCGTGCACGAGAATTTTTAGTCCGAGCAATAATTTTTGTGTCGACATCTCGTATACCATTATCATCATTTAGTTTTGCTCTCATTTCTTTCACATTAGATAGCAAAGTAGTATTTTGAGTGACCACAGTATTTTGATTAGAAAAGGTTAGTGGACCACGGGAATCCGTATGGACCATATAATTTTCCTCCAGTTTTCCAACTAAATTTCCCTGCTGACATTCTGCTGGCAGTTTGTGAATCATTTGAAGAGGAATAGCTTGTCCTTCATATTCCTCGCCATCGATGTCGTAAATAATTTGCATTTCTATCACATCATTTTCACCAAAGCTTTCTGGCGATCCTACAATGGATACGTTTACATCTACTTCGGGATTGTTACCAGAATTGTCTCGGACGTAGACATTTATTGGTTGAAATTTTTCTGACTTAATTATCAGGGGGTTCCCTGGCTTTACGGACATATGATTCTTAATAAGTTCACTTGGAACTAGACTGTTTGGTCGTTTGTTTCTGTCGTACTCCATTTCGCACACTTATAAATATTAATTATTTGTTTCGTGAAACGATAATCATCAATTTCAATCAATGCGGATTAATCAATATATAAATTTGATATATTTTGACTTTGTCAGGCATTGAGTTTAATCTATAGACTTTTATTGATAACCTGTGTTGATTGAAATCTGTGGTACAATCAAAATATTTATATTTTTAATCTATAATGACTAAACCACATGTTTTTTACTTCTAAAGCAAAAGAAATAAAACCTCGGGTGGTGTTATGGAATATACAAATCGAGTCAATTCAGAAGAGTCCTTACTTAGTGCTTATTCACAGATTGGTCTTCAGGAAGGCAGAACGGCTTCAAGTCATGATAATAATATAGTTAACCCACCCAATAATTCCAATTTATTGTCACAAAAAATAAATAAAGGAACTATAGTTTCACGAGGTAATCCACTTCAATTTTTGACAAATAAATTTAAACCAATGAACATAAAACTTGCAAATCAAGATAATGAACATTTTCTAGTTGACTACTCTTTTGCAGGCTCATCTGAAACTTTTAAAACTGATGATTCTATTGAAATTGAAGTGGATTATATTTATGAGGACGATGCACATTCCGGAACACTGCCAATATCTTACCGTCAACGATATAATGACAGGGATCCCCCCATGTCTGTTGATGAAAAAAATATACATTTTATAGGTATAAAGAATACAATTTCATGTAGTCATCCTGCTGCATTAATAAAAAGTAGAACTGGAACCACAAGTAACCATTTCACAATAGGGCCACAAACAACGCATCTAACTTCAGAAGGAGTGAAACAAATTAGTCCCGATGCAAGAATAAGTATTTCTCCGAACAATCCTAATGAATTCTCCATTTCAATGGATAAAAAAGAACCTAACAGCACCCAAAACATTTTAGGTGTAAGCACGGATATACAACTTCAATTCATATCAGGAGTTCAATTGAATGACGATGGTTCAATTGATAAAAGAAAAGGGATGCCTGAATCTTCGCCGCGCGAAATTTTAAGCAGGCTTAGTGGTGATTCTCGAGAACAAAACAGTAAGTGGGATTTACAAATTTCAAGGCTTATTGAACACAAAATTAATGCTGACAATAGCGAGTCTGATACTTTAGATGGGTCAATTTTATTACAGCCTATTCATGTAAATCCTAAAAAATATGAATCCAATGACATAAATAAAATAAATACAAACTCACAAAAGCGACTATCGAGATATTCTGTGCCTATTAACAATTTCGAACAAAATGTACCAAATGATAATCACGATGCACTTTCAACACCAACACTTGAAATTGATGTTAAAGTTCAAAAAGTGCACGAAGTACTACCTCTAACTAATGGGCAACATATTCCCAAAGCAGAATTTATTACAGATAAAAAATGCGTCGGTAACATTCGTCCGGGTATGCCGAAGAAGTCTCCAGAAAATTTCAAATCGCATAATATGAAAAAATTAAGAAATAGTAATTTAGCTGACGCACATCCATCAAATACGGAAAAGCCTCATTTAATTCAGTCGATATCTATAGATCACGATAAATTAATTTCTTCAACAAGTGCTGCTTCCTTGACGACAGAATTTTTAATTAACTTAGATGATAAGACCATATTAGAAAATATTAAAGACATGACGACAGCGTCTATGCACTCCGCAGTTTTTGAAGATGAATGTACTTTTCCTGGTGGTTTTCTTGATGAAATACCTGATTTTCCATTTGAGCCACATGTTTCTCCAAAGGATGCAGTCGAATTACTGCCTAAAGAAGAACACTTTAATCATCACATTCCTCTAGTTCAGGTATCTAAATATGCCATTTACGAAGACACAATACATACTTTTAAAGTTTCAAAAAACTTACCAAGAAACCTCAAGATGCTTCCAAACTATATCTTCTTGGAGGTATTGAAATATCCACGAATTACTAGTTTCCCAATATACTTACAAAAACTAAAATATGAAAATGTAACATACCAATATGCATCCACAATTAACACGAAAGATGAAATTCAAACAAATGTTAAGAAGTTTAGTAATCAGACCTCTTCTGTTTTTCACCTTTCACAAATAGTTTTAATGCCAATTATGAAAAGTGCCAAATTGGTACACTTTTCTGCAATACATGACAAAGTTAAGCTAGAATCTATTTCATCACGTCATAGTGAAAGTACAAGTTCAAAGAAGCATTTGGCTAGTGCACATTTGGATAAGGGATCCAACTATGTAAAAAAAGTTTTATTGGAGCATAAATCTGCCAATAAATCAGTTAAAGTAGCGAAACAAAAGTCAAATGAAGAAAGTGGTAGACATACTATAGCTTTCATTCCACATATAATAACACCAAAAATTTTAAAAACTGCTTGGCAAGTGCAACTATCAACTTTAAAAAGTGCTAACTTAGTATATCTTTCTGCAATACATGACAAAGCTAAGTTGGAATCTATTTCATCACGTCATGGTGAAAGTAGAAGTTTAAAGAAGCACTTGGCTAGTGCACAATCGGATGAGGGATCCAACTATGCCAAACAAGTTTTATCGGAGCATAAATCTGCAAATAAGTCCGTTAAAGTATCCAAACAAAAGCCAAACGAAGAAAGTGGTAGACATACTATAGCTTTCATTCCATGCATAATAACACCAAACATTTTAAAAACTGCTTGGCAAGTGCACCTATCAACTTTAAAAAGTGGCAAATTGGTATATCTTTCTGCAATACATGACAAAGCTAAGTTGGAATCTATTTCATCATGTCATGGTGAAAGTAGAAGTTCAAAGAAGCACTTGGCTAGTGCACAATCGGATGAGGGATCCAACTATGCCAAACAAGTTTTATCGGAGCATAAATCTTTCAATAAGTCCGTTAAAATAACCAAACAAAAGTCAAACGAAGAAAGTGGTAGACATACTATAGTTTTCATTCCACATGTAATAATACCAAAAATTGTAAAAACCTCTTGGCAAGTGCAACTATCAGCTTTACTTGACAATCTAATCTCTCATTCAAATACTCATTCTGAAACTAAAAAAATAAATAAAAATAGACAAATGTCAGCTGGGAAGTCAAATATCAAGCAAATGTGTAACACACTCCATGTATATTTTCTCTCACAAATTATAATTCCCCAAATTGTTAAAAGTGCAATAGAAGTGTACCAAGCTGAAATTATAGTAAGATATAAAACTGAAACTGTCATGGGGCATCAAACAATCATCAATAACAAAGTGCCAGAAACAGAGACTAAACAAAAATCTATGATATCCTCCACATCCTGGAAAATGTATCTATCACCTTTAACCGAAAACAGTTCACCTGAATCTACATCAATTTATCAAAAATCAAAATCATCGAATGATAGTACAGACAAGTTGTCTATAAAGTCATCAGAAAATTGGAAATATCGAACTATAAATGAATGTTATATTTCCCAACTAATAATATCTCAAATTGTAAAAAGTGCACGGAGAGTGTATTTTTCCACAATTCTGGATAAAAACCGAATTATATCTGATTCGGAGAAAGGTCAAACGTTAGACGTCATTCAAAAATCAACAAAACGACAATCATCAGTAACACCAGCGTCCTCATTACCTCAAATAACTCCTCTTGAAAAAGATGATGATCAATCTCAAATTTATGTTTCCTCCTTACAGGATACCATACCTAACTCTTCTTCGGATTACCAAAAGTCTATTGGAAGTTCATTAAAACACTCACCAAAGCCTACAAAAAAGTTGTTGAAGAAAAATCCTAGTATATCTCACTATCCCCAAATAATAAATCCTCAAATTGTAAAAGGTTCAAGAGAGCTACACGAATCAAGGATAATACAAAAAAAATATGTTGATTCAGTTTCTGCAAATGTTGAACAGTCATTAAACGTTGGTAAAACGCCTCAGTTGTCTTCTAAGATTAAACATGTTGCTCCCTCTGATTCTTCTTTTCCAAAATTACTGAAATCAGAATTAACCAAAAATTCCCTTTCAGGTGTTCAAGCAACTTCAAAAGTAAAACAACTCGGAGTTTTTGGAATAAGAGAAAGTGTTAATCGAAGTACTACTAAGTCTTCTTTAAAATCAGGTGAAAAGTCAAAGCATAAATCCAATAATGTATATTTTTTGTCACACATAATAATATTACCAGTTATAAAAAGTGCGAGACAAGTATATATTTCTACATTTCAGAAAAGAAAAGCGTTACTTGCTTCAGCATATAAAAAAATTCTCACAAAAGATGGTAAAACTATGAATCTTGATTTGGCGCATCAGACACCATTGAAAAATTTAGCTAAATCCCAAACATTATTTACAAATGCGCCGTTAGGAGTCTCATCTATATCCTCTTTTCCTGAGTTAATAACATCAGAAACATCAGGGAAGGGTCAATTATTAAATGTACCATTCACAGAAGATAACAAGTTTGATTTAGATTCAGCACACCACAAATCAGTTGAAAGTTCATTGGAATTATCATTGAAAATAGCTAACAGCTCTAAGAAAGAACATGTAACACAAACCTTAAGTGGTAATCAACCTGTTTCGATCTTAAATAAAGACCAGCTACTAATATCCCATACTAAACAAAACGATTTAAATAAAACTCGACTTGATATATACTTTCTTTCGAACATATTTATTCCACAAATAGTAAAAACTGCAAAGGAAGTACATTTGTCAACTGTCCAAAGACATCCATTGTCTGTCTCCGCTTCAGGACACAAAGAATTAGTTAAAAATATTGATAAAATATCAAATGTTCCATCACTCCAAACAATATCTTTGCAAGATACTCTTCCCGGTTCTCTCTCTTCTCTGAAATCTTCATTAGTAAAAACTAAACTTACACGACATGCGCATCTATTTGCTTCACAAATAATAATTCCAGAAATCGTGACAAGTGCATTACAAGTTTACTATTCAAAACTGTATGACAGCGTGCATATAAAATCATTTACAGTATCTTCCGGATCAGTCTTACCAATTATGAAAAACGATCATCTTGAGGAAAATCAAACTGTTATTCCAAAGTATGAGGTACTTAAGAAATCATCTCTTACACCAATAGAAGTATCATCCTCTTCATCAGGATCCCATATGCCTCAAATTGTTATGCCGACAATAGTAACAAATGCTAGAGACACACATCAGGTAGTGTATAAAGACTCTCAACCCAATGACAACAAGCAAATATATCCTATGACTTCAGCAATTAAACTGAATTTGATGAAGGAAACCAAGGAGACAAAAGTACACCAAACATATTTATCTTCGAGTGTTACACCCAAAGTAATATGCATTGCAAAGGAAGCATTTTCTTCTACAATAAGAAATAAAATTTCTCAAAATCTTTTACATCAACCCAATTCTATAATAGGTAGTATAAATTCAGACATTGCCTCTGGTTTTAAAAAAGATCGCAAAACGAATAAATTTAGAAAACCTGAGACAGCTTCAAAGCAAAAATATGTTGAAGAAGATTTCGAGAAATCCCCTCCTTTTCAAAAACACGATGATATAATAACGTCTCCGTTAGTATCAGATTGTAATTCCCCACATCCCTCGGAAAAATCTGGTGACAATGAATCTTTTGGATATTTTTTTGGAAAAAGTACACTATATCCAGAAATATTTGATGATGATCAAGATGAATATACTCAAAATGAATCAAAAGACAATCATTTACCAGAAATGCGTGGACTGAAATCTTCAAGTCATCCACAGTTGATTAAAACTGAAAATTCCGAAACTGCTGATGCTGCGGAAGCCCAACATATAAAAGGACGTCTTTCTCTGGAGCTTGTGGATTTACCAAAAGAAATTTCTGTGGTGTCAACATCTTCTCAATTTGATTCAAGCGATTTGCTATCAAACGTGTCTTTAAAACAAATTGAGAATAATAGACCTGAAGACCATCTCAATTTCATAAAAAGTTCTGATAGCTCATTATTCCCCAAAAGATCTAAAAATAATGTGCAACTGAGTCCATCCAAAATTGTTAGCTTAGAAACTCCCGCATTACTGAAACATGAAAACTCACAAACTGTTATGCCAGTTATACATAAAGCCCACCACAAAAGAATAAAGAATAAAATGGGATGTATGTCCCAAACAACGTTCATGGTACGCGCTTTTAAGGAGCTACTTCAAAGTCATCCCTCTGTACACTCATCTCATTTTGTAAAGGGAAACTATGACGATTGTGGATCTTACTTTGCTGCTGATTTACAAACTTATGCGGAACCTCCAAAAGAGCTACCAAAATCAATACATTTAGCCCACCGTGCAATCGTAGAAACTGCAGTAACTAAACATTACAAACAAATTTCAGGTCTTGATCATACTTTAGAGTTCAAAAAAGATTCTAAAGAAATTAGAGACACTGGCATTTCATTACCTTTGGATACAGAAAGTGAACTTTATGCAAACATGAAAGTAGACAAAATAATTCCAGATCAGGACCATTCTTCAATGTTCCAAAAGGAGTCTAGTTGCCTTGAAGCAGGTGTTGTGTCAAATTTGGATGCTGAAGGTCAAATTAATGCAAATATTAAATTACAAGAGAAAATTCCAAATATTACTCCTTCATCACCTTATAAAAAGAATTATAACAGATTCGAATCAGAAATCGAATCAGATATGGATAATGAAGGTACATTGACCCCAAGTATAAAAGCAGATAAGACCATTTCAGATCTTGTCAATTCTTCCATTTTAAAAGTGTATTCTAAAAGTATCCCGGCAATAGCAGTGTCAGATTTGGACACTGAAGGCAACCTTTATGAAAATATTGCAGTAGGAAAACAAATTTCAGATATTGACAATATTTCCACGTTAAAAATGCATTCTAAAAACATGTCAGCAAAAGCTACCTCAATTTTGGATGCCAAGGACAACCTTTATGCACAAATGACAGTAGAAGTGCCAATTTCAAATGTTTCCCAATCATCCAGGCTTAAACAGAAAGCCATAGGGACTGAACGTAAACTTGACCCAAATATGAAAGCAGATAAACAAATACAAGATCTTGTTTATCCTTCAATATTTAAAAAAGATTTTGAAGAAATTGGATCAGGAACTTCACCAGATTTTGATACTGAAAATGAACTTATCTCGCAAACGATATCAGATAAACAAATTCCAGATGTTGCTCATACTTCAATACTGGATTTTGCACACATTCCAGCAAAAGTTGAGTCAGATTTAGATGCTGAAGTAAAACATTATTCAAATATGACAGCAGGTAATCTAATGCCAGATCTTGACAGTACTTTGATGTTAAAACGGGATTCTAAAGGTATTCCAGCAGGAGTTGCCTCGGGTTTGGATGCTGAAGGTAAACATTTTGAAACTATAACAGTTGAAGAGCAAACTCCAAGTGTGGCCAAATCATCATCGCTTAAAAAGAAGTTCAATGAACCTGAAGCAGGAGTAGCATCAGATTTCGATGTTGATGGTAAAGGTAAGGCAAATATGAAAGTAGATAAACAAATACAAGATCTTATCCATCCTTCAATATATAAAAGAGACTCTGAAAAAATTGGAGCAGAAACATCGCCAGACTTTGATACTGAAGATGAACCTATCTCAAAAATTATATCAGAGAGAAAACTGTCAGATTTTTCACATCCATCAATATTAAAAAGAGATTCTGAAGAGATTGAAGCGGGAAATTTGTCAGATTTTGATAATGAAGTTGACCTTACCTCAAAAATTTTATCAAATAAACGAATTCCAGATCATGACAATACTTTGATGTTAAAACGGGATTCTAAAGGTATTCCAGCAGGAGTTGCCTCGGGTTTGGATGCTGAAGGTAAACGTTTTGAAACTATAACAGTTGAAGAGCAAACTCCAAGTGTGGCCAAGTCATCATCGCTTAAAAAGAAGTTCAGTGAAACTGAAGCAGGAGTAGCGTCAGATTTTGATGTTGAATGTAAAGGTAAGGCAAATATGATAGCAGATAAACAAATACCAGATCATATCCATCCATTAATATTAAAAAGAGATTCTGATGAAATTGAAGCAGAAACTTCACAAGATTTCTATACTGAAGATGAATCTATCTCAAAAACTATATCGGTGAAAGAAATTTCAGATCTTTCACATGCATCAATATTCAAACTGGATTCTGAAGGTATTCTAGCAAGGGTTGCCTCGGACTTCAAAATTGAAGATAAGCTAAAGGCAAACATAAAAGCAAAAAAACAAACTATAGATCTTGGTCAAATTTCAATTTTAAAAGAAGAATCTGAAGAGATTGAAACACGAAATTTGTCAGATTTTGATAATGAAGTTGAGTTTACCTCGCAAATGGTATCACATAAACTAATTCCAGATTTTGACAATACTTCAATGTTAAAAGTGTATTCTAAAAGTATCCCGTCAAGAGCAGTGTCTGATTTGGACACTGAAGGCAACATTTGTGAAAATATTGCAGTAGGAAAACAAATTTCAGATATTTACAATATTCCAATGTTAAAAAGGCATTCTAAAAATATGTCAGCAAAAGCTACCTCAATTTTGGATGCCAAGGACAACCTTTATGCACAAATTACAGTAGAAGTGCCAATTTCAAATGTTTCCAAATCATCCAGGTTTAAAAAGAAAGCCATAGGGACTGAACGTACACTTGACCCAAATATGAAAGTAGATAAACAAATACCAGATCTTGTCCATCCTTCAATATTTAAAAGATATTCTGAAGAAATCGGATCAGAAACTTCGCCAGATTTCGATACTGAAAATGAACTTATCTCGCAAATTGTATCAGATAAAAAAATTCCAGATGTTGCTCATACTTCAATATTCAAACTGGATTTTGTAGACATTCCAGCAAGAGTTGAGTCAGATTTAGATGTTGAAGGAAAACATTATTCAAATATGACAGCAAGTAATCTAATACCAGATCTTGACAGTAATTTGATGTTAAAACGGGATTCTAAAGGTATTCCAGCAGGAGTTGCCTCGAGCTTGGATGCTGAAGGTAAACGTCTTGAAACTATAACAGTTGAAGAGCAAACTCCAAGTGTGGCCAAATCATCATCGCTTAAAAATAAGTTTGGAGGAAGTGAAGCAGAAGTAGCGTCATATTTTGATGTTGATGGTAAAGGTAAAGCAAATATGAAAGTAGATAAACAAATACCAGATCTTGTTCATCCTTCAATATTAAAAATAGATTCTGAAGAAATTGAAGCGAGAAATTTGTCAGATTTTGATACCGAAGATGAACTTGCCTCGCAAATGGTATCAGATAAACTAATTCCAGGTATCGACAATACTTCGATGTTAAAACGAGATTCTAAAGGTATTCCAGTAGGAGTTGCCTCGGGCTTGGATGCTGAAAAGAAACTTAAGGCAAATATAAAAGTTGGAGAACAAACTCCAAATGTTGCTCGATCATCAGGGTTTAGAAATAAATCGAAAGGAATTAGAGCATTTATTTCCTCAGATTTGGATGCTGATGGTGAACTTAAATCAAATAGAAAATCTGACGAAATGCCAGGTCTTGATATAACACCAACGTTAAAAAGAAATTCAAAAAGTGTGCCAGCAGGAGTTGACTCTGACTTGGAAACTGAAGGTAAACTTTATGAAAATATTGAATTAGGAGTTCAAACTCCACATGTTGCTCAATTATCAGCGCTTAGAAAGAAGTCCAAAGAAATTGGAGCAGGATTTACGTCATATTTGGATACTGAAAGTAAACTTTATGAAAATTTAAAAATAGGAGAGAAAAGTCCGAAAGTTGCTCAATCATCATCGCTTAGAAAGAAGTCCAAAGGAATTGAAGCAAGAGCTCCAATAGATTTTAATTCTGATGGTGAATTTAAACCTGATAGAAAATCGAACGAAATTCCAGGTCTTGATCTAACAGCAAAGTTAAAAAGAAATTATAAAGATGTTCTAGCTAGAGTTGACTCTGACTTAGAAGCTGAAGGTAAAATTTATGAAATCATTGAATTTGGAGATCAAACTCCAAATGTTGCTCAATCATCAGAGCTTAGAAAGATGTCTAAAGGAATTAGGTCAGAAGTTACCTCAGATGTCAATATTGAAGGTGAACTTAAACCAAATAGTAAATCCGACAAAATTCAAGATTCTGACAATACTTCAAAGTTAAAGAACGAATCTAAATGTGTTCCAACTGGAGTTGTCTCGGATTCAGATGCTGATGGTGAACTTGTATCAAATAGAAAATCGGATAAAATTCCCGATCCTGATCAAACACCAAAGTTAAAAAGAAATTCTAAAGGTGTTCTAGCAGGAGTTGACTCAGACCTTGAAGCTGAAGGTAAACTTTTTGAAATCATTGAATTTGAAGATCAAACTCCAAATGTTGCTCAATCATCGGCGCTTAGAAAGAAGTCAAACGAAATTAGAATTGAAGCAGAAGTTACCTCAGATGTCAATGCTAAAAGTAAACTTTATAAAAATTTTAAAATAGGAGAGCAAAGTCCAAATGTCATTGAATCATCAGCAATTAAAAAGAAGTCCAAAGGAATTGAAGAAAGAGTTGATCCCTCCAATGTTAAGGGTAAACTTAAACCAAATAGGAAATCAGAAAAAATTTCCAATCTTGATCTAACATCAATGATAAAAAGGAATTCTAAAAGTGTTCCTCGAGTTAACTCAGATTTGGAAGCTGAAGGTAAACATTTTGAAAATATTGAATTAGGAGATCAAACTCCAAATATTGCTCAATCATCAGCGCTTAAAAAGAAGTCCAAAGGAGTTAAAGCAGGAGCTCTATTAGATTTCAACACTGAAGGTGCATTTAAACCAAATAAAAAAAAATCCTACGAAATTCCAGATCATGACAATACTTCAAAGTTAAATAAAGATTCTAAAGATGTTCCAGCTGGAGTTACCTCAGATTTGAATGCTAAAGCTAAACTTGTCTCAAATAAAAAATTGGATAAAATTCCGGATCTTGATCAAAATTCAAAGTTAAAAACAAATTCTAAATTTGTTCCAGCTAGAGTAGACTCTGACTTGAAAGCTGAAGGTGAACTTTATGAAAATATTGAAATAGGAGATCAAACTCCAAACGTTGTTCAATCTTCAGGGCTTAGAAAGATGTCCAATGAAATTGAGTCAGCATTTGCCTCAGATTTGGATACTGAAGATAATCTTTATGAAAACTTTTATATAGGAGAGCAAAGTCCAAATCTTGCTCAATCATCAGCAATTAAAAAGAAGTCCAAAGGAATTAAAACACGAGTTGTTCCCTCCAATGTTAAGGGTAAACTTAAACCAAATAGGAAGTCAGAAAAAAATTCCAGTCTTGATCTAACATCAATGTTAAAAAAGAATTCTAAAAGTGTTCCAACCGAAGTTGACTCAGATTTGGAAGCTGAAGGTAAGCTTTTTGAAAATATTGAATTTGGAGATCAAACTCCAAATGTTACTCAATCATTAGCGCTTAAAAAGAAGTCCAAAGGAATTAAAGCGGGAGCTCCATTAGATTTCAATACTGAAGGTGAATTTAAACCAAATAAGAAAAAATCCTACGAAATTCCAGATCATTGCAATACTTCAAAGTTAAATAAAATTTCTAAAGGTGTTCCAGCTGGAGTTACCTCAGATTTGGATGCTAAAGCTAAACTTGTAACAAATAAAAAATTGGATAAAATTCAAGATCTTGATAAAAATTCAAAGTTGAAAACAAATTCTAAATTTGTTCCAGCTGGAGTAGACTTCTACTTGGAAGCTGAAGGTGAGCTTAAAGATGTGAAAAATCTGGTAGACATTATAAATCCAAAACATACAGATGTACTTAATATATCTTCAGAGAAGAGTATGAACATTACCAAAAAATTAAAGCCAGTAGAACCGTTAAAAGTTATTGAAATAGATTTAAAGAAAGAACCTAAACATTTAAACAAACCAATTTCTTTAAATTTTTCTGAGCATGGTACAATGGATTCAAAATTAAACAAACCGTTTTATTTAGAATCTTCTCAAAAAGAAAATGGTTACAACGAGTTATGTTATCCCGAATTAAATGAAGAACCAGAAATTGGTAGGAAAATAAATCATCCAAAACCAAACCATGGAATGTCAGAAATGAAGCAAACTAAAAACAAATCAAAAACAACAGTTCCATTGATTCAACATTTGGTAAAAAATAGTATATTAGATAATGCTGTAACACAAAAAAGATTCAAAGATTCTAATTTAGCGTCTGAAAAAAGTACTCATGGAATTGAACCTATTGAAGAGGAGTCGAATTTAAAATCATCTATTCTCAAAAATGAAATAAAAGTTGAAACACCTAATCTGAAAAATCTTAGTAACATCCCTACGCTGCAATTATGTCCAAATATTCCTATTTGTAATAAAATTTTATCGAAGGATATTGCGAAGTTAGATAAAATTGCATCTAAACAATCGCCTTCTATATATCCATTGGTTGAATTACATGGTCCATCGGACCAAAAGTTTCAATTACTTAAGGTAGTAAAGTCTACCCGTCCCTTTGATACTTCAATTCCAAAATATTTCAAAGACCGAGCATTGAAAATTGATGTACCCGAATACAGTTTTGCCGTTACAGGAAACCAAAGTTTGCGTGATATAGAGAAAAGGAAAACGCCTGCAATCACCTTTCCATCAGAATCGTATTCCGTAAAAGGAAATAAATCGAAGCTTTTCAATAAAACATTTGAAAAAGTAAAATTAGATAGTAAAATATCTTCTGAAAATAGTGCAGAAAAATCGAAAACATTTAGAACATTCCCAACAGAAGGGGAAAATACAAAAACCCACAAGAATTTGCTAAAGGCTAAGAGCAATTTTGGAATAGAATCAAAGCGTGATCCAAAATTAGTTAAGGTAAAAGGAACATTCAGATATACACCAGCACGACCTCGACAAACAAAATCATATGCAAAATCGTGGTATACACCAATGAGGTGCCCAAAGATTAGTTCAGATAGTAAAGAAGCTGAGAAGTCATATAAATCAAATGATAAGAAAACTTTGTCTCCTACTTTGCAACCAACTAGAACCTTTCTTCAAAGATCATCACCGATGAAATTACGTCCATATAAAAATATAACTTCATTAAGGCATACATTTATTGAGAGACCAAAGATTGCTTCAAGGTATACTCGCTCTCACTACTTACCTGCTACATTAAGAAATCCAAGTGATGCAAAGAGAACACATACGCTTACAAAGGATGATGTTAAATCTCTAGTGCAATTATCCCAACCGAAAATAAGTTTATTTCCTAGGTACACTCTAGACGTTCCTTTATCTTCAACGCCATCGTATCAGCAGGAAACCAAAAGAATGCTTTCTCCAGTTAGAAATTTAGAGCGCTCAACACCAAAGTATGCATCTCCAAAAGATACTCAGTTGGAAGTGTTACCGTCTATGCAGACAGATGCGACAATTTCGCCCCTATCATCGTTATCTTTTGATGCACAGAAATCGGAAACGAGTGAATGCTTTTCACATTCATTAAGTGATCATATCTTACGGTTACCAGCCACATTATACGATCCAATAACAGCGACAAGAACACACAGTCATTTTAAAAGTGCAATATCTAATGATAACGGGCCAGTTTATATAAAGTCAACAATCCCGTATATAGATATTAATGATCCACGATGTGAAACGAATGCAACAATGCCAGCCTCTTTTGAAAATGTACCAATTTTAAGACACAAACCAGAAATTATGAATACTAAGCTAACATGTTTATATCCTAAGTTCAATGAACGTGAAGTAGTTTCCTCTAAAATATCCTATCCTTTAAGTTCACCCCCACCTAAAATAATGCCACCTATTTCAAGTGCACAGTTATTAAAACAGAAAGGAAACATAATAACTTCCAAAGATTCACAATCTAGTAAAGCAAAGATTGCAGAAAACTTGACAACTTCAAGAACACCACCACTATTTACATTTGAATCACAGAAATTTGAATCAAATGATGACTCTTATAAAATTTTCAATAATGAAATAGTGAAACCATTAAATCAGCAACACCAGGTAAAATCAATTTTAGATTATAATGTTACACCTTTAAATATTCCTGACAATTTTGAAACAAAATATGCCAGTACAGCTGAAGCGGGTAAACAAGTGAAGATGGAGTCTCTTATGGAGTCTCTTATGGAGCCACAAAGTACGAATGCTCCTTTAGAAAGTGGTGAATTTATTTCCGAAATAAATACATCTCCAATGAATAAGTCAAAACGACATGCAGATTTACGTCGCAGAGAAAAGCGAAAAAAAATCTTGATGTCTAAACGATTACAAACCCAAAATAGGGTAAATAAAAAAATGTCACAAGCTGACATTAATGATAAAAATATGAAAACTATTCTGCCAGAAGACATTGTAACTGTGGATTTAACGTCCGCAGAGTCAGAAAAAAATCTAGAAAATGTTACTAAATTGGAGGTTATAAAGTTGGGGCATAAAAAATCGCCTAGAGAATTTTCTCCAATAAATGATTTAAATAATAAAGATTGTTTGGCGCATAGAACAAGACCAATATCACCCTGTAACTTGAAAAACAATCAAATGACAACATCATTTAATAAATTGTCAAAACAGAAAAAACCCACAAATTCTCAAAGTCTAAAATTGCATAAAAAGAAATCATTAAAACACAGAAAAATTCCAAAATGTGAATCTAGTTCAAAGATAAAGTCCCCACTTTCTTTAGAAATTGTAAGAACCAGCAGTGAAAACTCATTGCTAACATATCCTCCTCCCAATAAAAAATGGACATTTTCAGCAAATACCCAGAAACCATTTACATTGTCTTCTACCAATGACGATCATTTAATAGATCCTCTTTTTGAAAATGTAGCCGCATTTAACGATGCAGATAGATTGTCACCGAAACATTCTTTATCTACTACGGCTCATAAAACTGCTACTAATGAAATTAAGCCCAAGAAACTATTACACCATACAAATGTCATGGAGAAATCTTCATTACTACCATCAATGAGAAAATCAAAATCTGACACTTCTCCAATAATATATTCTATGAATAGAAATTCAGAAGTAAATTTCATAAACCATTATAAACCCTTTTTAAATAACCTTTCAGAAGACAATAAACAAATTATTGTTCCTGATACTAATTCATTATATAAAGAGACCGCCAACAGTTTTCCTTTTTCAGTTGATGATAACAATGTAATGAAATTAAAGGCTATAAAAAAGTATATCAAACCCAAGAAATCATGGATGGCTAAAACTTTACATGACGATTTCTCAAATCCTTCTCTTGTTAAAAATATAGCTATATCTGAAACGAATGAAAACTTGCCAGCTAAAGAATCACATGAAGCAAAAGGTAAATCACACAAATCTTCCAAAACTTCTTCAATTAAACATTTTAAAGCAGCCGCAATTAAACCTAAAGAAAATAAGGATGGGCTTCTTAGGCATAATATAAAAAATAATTTATCTTCCATACAATCCCCACAGTCGCAAAAATCAATTGAGATCTCCATAACAAGAACACTGTCACCAGAAAATAAACCATCTATTGGAAATATGACACTCAAGGATAAAAGTATGTCAGATTCTTCTGTAAAGTCTTCCGTCGTTCAACATAAGGCAGCTTCTGTGGACATGCAACCTTTTCTTATTCCTAATACTGATATTCTTAGTAAAGAATACTGCAAATCTTTTTCAACTAATAAAAAAATTGTTCCAATTACAACCCTGAAGAATATTTCAGCCAAACGAACAATGGTTTCAAAAACGTCACAGGAAGATTATGTTAAAGATTTGAATGCAAAGAATATGGAAAATCAAAGGAGTGGGCTTACCAAGACTTCTATTCGGCAATTTACCAAAAACCTGCATAAAAGAGATACAGATCAACCATCAGTTAAATCTAATAAATCTCTAAAGAATTCTCCAATTCAATATTATAAGCCTTCCATGCATCAACGCAAAGCGAGAAAAGTTAGAAATCTTAGATCCGATATAAAGAATTCCATATCTTCAACACATTCACCGTTGCCAATATCAGTTGAGATATCTTTAATCGAATCAGTTAGAACTCTTTCACTTGAAGATAAACCATCTATTGGATGTGTTTCACCTCAGTGTGCATTTGTACCAGACATCGATTCGAATACTATTTTCAGCGAAAAAGATAACAAAATAAAATTGAAACAATTTTCACCATCTAAAGTTGGTAAAAAAGTGAGCTCACCAACGACACTGAAACAACTTAAAAAAGAAAAATCTGGAAAATCTTCGATAAAAATATCACGCAAAATGCAGACGGGAATGCATTTAATTCTAGAAAGTGACCCATATGTTTTGAAACATATTTCAGAACCTCAAATTTTAAGGAATCGTTTAGAAGATTTACCTAATAAGACATCTCCTAGCATTATTGAGTCGTCAATACCAAACAGCAAACCGACTAAAGCTTACACTGACAATGATAAACAAAAATTGGATGAACCCCTTTCAAAGGCAAAACAAAACGCAACAGGAACTGAGAAATCCGCAAAGAGAACGTCTAAACTAAAACATTTTTTAAACAGACTTAATCCTAGAAACAATAAAAAAGAAAGTTTGCGTTCATTAAAATCAAAATCAAAATTAAATGAAAAAGACTTCAATAACTTATCTAAAAGAAATATAGTACCTCAAGATGAACGTATATCAGATATTGAATTACGTCACGGAAAAGTTGGCGAAAAGTTAAACATAGGCAACTTAAATCCTGATTTAATATCGAACGGTAATGAAAAATATGAAGCACCTACTATAAACGAACAATTGAAAAATGCAGCAGCTGGAAAATCGTCAAAGAAATTTTTACCGTCTAAATTCAAACCAGATATAAATTTGGATCAAAATAGAAACCCATACATACCTAAAGATACAGTAGATTATCAAAATTTAAAAAAGCAATCAGTCAAATCATCAACAAAGAATTCACTAGACACTATTGCATCATCAATACCTCAGTGTAAATCAAGTGAAGCTGACACTGAAAAAGGTAATCAAGCATTATCCGTACCCTTACCAAAGGCACAGAATATGGCAACCGGAATCAAAGAAACTTCCAAAGATATAAAACAGTCAAAATTGAATCATACCTCAACTATACGTAATCCTCGAGACGCTGAGAAAGATAATGCGGCATTTTGTAAAAAAGAATTTGAAGGCGAAGTTGTTAGAGAAAATATGACACCCAGAGATTCCAATTCCACAGTCAGCCAAAGAACAAACAAAAGGACATTTAAAACTGTTTCAACTTCCAAAATTAATAAAAAGATTATCTCACCTACTTCACTTAAGCACTTGGAAAAAGTAACAGTTGGAAAATCGTCAAGAAAACAACACTTAAAACGCAAACTAAAGCCAGATATCCATTTAATTCTAAATAATAAACCACATGTTGTAAAATGTAATTCAGAACCTCGAAATCTTAAACATTGTTTAGAAAAATCTTTAGAAATATCTCCCCTCAAAATTAATCACTCATTAGAACCTACGAACAAACAGTGCAAATATTTCGAGGAAAAAGAAAATCAGAGATTGTCAACAACTTTTTATCAAACGGAAAACGGAGAAGGAGAAATTAAAGAATCAAATGGAATTTCTGATGATATAAAAACTTTTGATTACAACTATTTCTCAAAGAAAGTAAGTCCTGGAGATACCGAAAAAGAAAAAAAATCCTCATTAAATGCACAATTTAGAAAAAGTGAATTAGAAAAATTATCACGCGAAATTAAATTGAAATATCCGGAAACATTTTCACTTAAAGATAGATCAGTAAGTCCAGATACTGGAGAGGATATTACTCTCAGTTATTCATATGCTAAATCCAAAAAAGGTACTAAGTTTAAATCATTACTTGGATTTAGACCTAACGAAAGAGATTGTACTGAGGGTACTGAAAAAATATCTTTACTGGAGACACATCACAAAGCAAATGTTGAAATCGACAAAATACGAAATTGTTTCCCCCCCGAAAGTAATATATATATAAAAAACAAGAAGGCTTTCGCTGATATAAGTTTCGAAGATAGGCATATAACAAGATCCCCATCCAAACAAGTAACAGTATCAAGATCTGAAGATAATAAACCGCTGATACCTTTTCACCCGACATATAATGAGCCTGGATCTTTTGATGAAGCAGTAAATGTGAGTCCAATTTTTTCTTATAATGTAGAAAGTGGAGTATTAAAAGCTGCAGGAAACATATCTCCACGACAAAATCATTTGAAAAATAGGAAACCTCATTCTTTTACACACAGTAAAAATAGGAGTTTAATTCGCCAAGAAAATAAACTGGAAAATATTACCAAGGTACCAAAAGGACAAAACAATAAATCTCCAGTGCAAACATATCCACTAAGTAATGAACCTCATTCTGTTAAATATATAGAAAAGGTTAGTCCCATTAATCGAAAAAAAGAGGGTGAACACATCCGAAATATATCAAAATTGGATGTTACGAAATCCACCATACAAAACTATCCAATAAACAATAAACCCAGTTACGCAGATCATAGACAAATTAGGAGTCCACTTACTGGTGAATATAACGACAAAGAGACACTATGTCAAATAAAAATAAAAGGCAATACATCTCCTAGACAGGTATATTCAATAAATAAAAATCCTATTCATCGAGAAAATCAGAGTGAAAATATCACAAAGATTAAACCAGAAGAAAACAGTAAATATCAAAGTAAAAATGATCCAAAAGATAATGAACAACATTATCATAAATACAAAGACAATATAAGTCTTATTAATCGAGAAAATAGGGAGAAAGGCGTTTCCAAAATATCAAAAGTGGAAGGTAAAACACCTCATTCTCCAAAATATCGAACAAACAAAAGTCCAATTTCAGGAAAATATAAAGCAAATGAAATCAGTAATAGGTCGAAAATGGAAGGTAATAAATCGCCAAGACAAATACATACAGTCAATAATGAGCAATGTTTTCCTAAATATAAAGTAAACAACAATCCAGTTTTGCGAGATAATCATAAAATAATTTCACCATCTTTGAGGACAAGACAACAAAATATAGATTTTAGAAAATCAAATAACACTTCTCCCGAATCTTTCCGATCAGTACAAAATTGTAAATTGAATATAAATGACATTCAGGATTCTCGAGCAGTCGTCTCTCCTTCAAAGCAAGTGAAAGACAATCGTGGTTTTATTAAATCGCCTAATATGACTTCACCTAAAATAATAGAACTACCAAAAATGAGATATACACCAAATAAATGTCCTAATTCTAAATTTGATCAAACAATATTTTCTTCTTCTATGACAAATCGGAATTTAGAAGCTGACTTTAAATGTAAGTCACCCAGGAAATTTTATTCTTCAGAGGAAAGAATTACTGTACAGAACGCTGCTTTAAATAAAAATCCAATCCGAGGCAAAATTGTGAAAGAAAATAGTATTTTATCACCAGTAATTTCACCACCGCATAAAACCAAATCAAAAGAAAAACACACATCAAAGCAGTCATATCCAAAAGATATGAGCACTTCTCCATTCATACAAAAATTATCACAGAAAAATGACATTACAGAAAAGAATAAGGATTCACAATCACTAGTTCAAAGTAAAAGAGTACTTGCATCGAAGAAATTTCCAAAAAATGCTGAGATTAGATTATCTCCACATACTTTCACTGCCTATAGTCAAACCAAGCCAGTTATTGAAGATGATAAAATAGGAATATACTCTTCCTCCCAGCTTCCAAAAACAAATAGAGAAGCAGATAAAAAGACTAGAAAAATATATGGTATTAAAAATGATGAAACATCGACGCCGAAATACGCAACAAATAAATATAGAATTTGTGGCTTATCCCCTTCAAATCATGTTGAAAAGGCAAAAAGTGAGGAAAGCGAAGAAAGCGAAGAAAGCGATGACATTATTGAAAGTTCTGAGTGCGATGTTTCATCTGAGTGTGAAAGTGTATGTACTAAATCAATTCAAAAGAAACCTAAATTTAAAAAAAAAATTATTCCAAAAAATAAGTATCAAACGACGTATTCAACTTTTGCAAAGATACAGAGAACGAAAAATGATATAAAAAAATCGCCTGTAACCATTTGTCCCAAAAATGTAAAGACCGCAATTTCAGAACGCAAAGTAACTACAACAATTAGTCCAAGAGAAAGCAACACGACTGTTTCTTCTTCTCTCGAGCCACAATCAAAAGAAACAAATGCTACAAATTCTCCTGGAGGTCACATTCTTAAAGGTATGGAATCATCTGCAGTTAAATTTGTAACGCGATTGGAATCATTACCTAAGTATGACCCAAAGTATGGTTCCCCTTATGAAAATATGGAACTTACAAATACTGAACAAATACTGGGTATTCAGAGTAATAAAATTTCGGAAGATATTGCTCCTTCAACGTATAACGTTAAACCAATTAATTTTATATTTTCTAAAGAGGATGGCCAAAGGATAATTCCTCCCCCTATGGACGCAACAAGTACTCAACACTTAAAAAAACAATCGTTATCACTATCATTTGACAACAAGGAACCCACTGAACACAAGTTAAAATCAATGAAGGACGCAATTCCTCAGAGTAGTGAAGTGATCTTGATGCCTACAGACTTACAGTCACCTGAAGAAGACAAGATGAACACTCTATTAAGATCGCCCCTACCATTTGAATATACTGGATTTCCACGACGTATAGTCAGACCAACAAATAGTATTGGCTCTGGTAGCTACCGCGATTCTATTGCTAATTCTGATGAAACCGAATTCCAAACGAAAGCATCCGGGAATTTATTGAAATGTACGTCATCTTTGAATGACACGGGTGCACCCTCAAATATTTCAATAAAGAAAAAGAAGAAAAATTCCGTGCATCATAAACGAAGATATCTATCTCCGGATCAGTTGTCATTTCTAACACATTCAGTTTTAAATAAACCACCAAAAAGGAATAAGTCCCCTTATCAAAGAACGAATTCCAACCAGTTAAACAGGAATAAACTTTGTACACCTGTAGAATATCGAAATGATTCATTACATATACTTGAAAATAATACGAAGCTAATTGATATTGAAAGGGATATTTTTTCAAAAATGCAAGAACAACAAAAAGAACCACTACATTTTTCTAACCAAACTAACTTTTCAAAAAATAAATCGCCAACTAATACTACTGAAACAAATGCACATATAGTAAACGATACATCTGAACACTTCAAATATTTAATTTCGGCTTATAAAATAGATACGAACAAGTTAAATAAATTATCAACATTTCTACAGAAAACTTACACAAACGATATCAATGACAATTTGGAAAAAGACAAAAATTGCCCATCTAATGAAAGTTCTTTCAATGAGGAATACCAATCAGGTATTTTACATGAAGAACTATCTGTAGACAGAGTTTCGGATAAGAAAGTTGCATTGTCGGCAAACATTAAATCCTATAAAAAGTTCTCGTTGCAGGCGTCATATTCAAAAAGGCCTCGTAATTTAAAAAAATTCAGCAAATATCGACCAAAAAACCTTGCAAAATTTAAAGCAATGATGAAACTGTATCCTTCGAAAAGTGCGATATCACCAGTCACATTTCAAAGTTACTGTGAAAATGCGGAAAATGTGAGCAAAAGATCAAAATTGACAAGAGAGAAAACGATAACTGTAAACAATATTAAGAGTAAAAATCTAACAGAGGACTATAGAGAGAAATCATCGAAAGAGTCTACACTTGTTTCAGAAAATATTTATATGAAATATTCTACTAATCCAATGAAAGAAAATGCTGGTTTTATATTTAATAAAAATTATAATAATATTCCAGAAGAAACATTGTTTAAATATCGTCAGAAAACGTCAATACATTCTGAAAAATATTCCGATTATTTTGAAGATTTGTCTAGTATTAATTCAGGTGATATAAGTGAAATAAAAACAGTTAAACCACTAAAATTGCTTGATCAAGATGAAAAATATTTTCAAAATTATTTTTCTTCAGAAAACTATTTTCATCCAGTAGTTTCAAAGTCACTGCTACAGGAATCTGTTAATCATCTCACTAATGGTCTCTCAGCTCTGTCCTACGAAATAAAAAATAATTGTGACAATCTTTCTATTATGATTTCACCTATAAAAAAGAAAAATAGGATTGAATTAAAGGAAATATTGAATCCATTTTCCAATGAAACTATAGATGAACTTGGATTCTCAGCTGCTACGATTGAAATACCAAAAAGAGTGACATCAAAGTTTTGTGAATTTAAGGAAAACCAAAATCAGTCTCATGAAGTTTTTAAAACTGTTAGTAAAGATATGCACAATTTTTTCAGTTCATCCAAGAAAATTATTGATGAACTTGTGGAATCCCTATCTCTATCTATAAAAACCATTAAAAACGATGAGCTACGCTTAAGCACATTTTCTGAGAAAAATATCTGTAAACCTCTAGATTTAATTGCTTTAACACATTTTAGACGAATAAGTGATAGTGAAAAAAATTTATTAAACGTAAGACCAAATGAAGAACATCGGGATTATAAAGAAGAGACGAATAGTTTAAAACCTAATAACTTTACAGCAGACCAGATTGATAGTAACTTTAAATGTAATACAACAGGATCATTGCCCATTGAGGAATCAAACCAAACAGTGTTGTCAACCAGATTCTTTCCTAACGATTCTGATGATCCCTTTTCTGTGTATTCACCCTTTGAAGTATCAAAGGTGGATTCTAAAATAGGTTCATTTTTTATTGAAAAAGATGAACCAATGAAAAAAACGCAATGTTTATCATTAAGTTTTGTTGTATCTCCGTTGCCCAAAGCAAAGTATTCTTCTGTAATCGAGAAGGATAAGGGTGTAGTTTTAGCATCAACACCACCGGTATGTAAAATGCACACAGGTGATACTGAAGAGCATTTGAGAAAGTCAGTATTAGCAACAAACTTCATTCCAATGGATCAAGACTTATCAAATATTACAACTCATGATGGTAAAGAAAATAATTCTGTAGATAACAAATCTTTATTTGAAACAGATCACAGTAAGTCGGAGTTAATAGTAAAAGAAACAAATCCAGTTTTAAACGCTGATGTCAAAATAAATTGTCCAGTAGTTTCTTTATCTTCAGAAAATGAATCTGAGAGCAGTTGCCAGAAGCTAAAGATTTCCTTTGGAAACGATGTCAAGGAATCACTAACAGAAAAGACCGAAGTTGAAAACATTATACATAAAAAGATATCTTATGAAAAAACAAGCTTCTTGCCTTCATTGTTAGATAATTTTCGATATACTAATCAGAAGAAAAACAAAAAAAAATCTTATGACAAGTCTGCAAAAATATCTATGAGTAGCACAGATTTGTTAAATACAACTGTGAGAATTTTAAACAATAAAAATAGGCAAATGAAGTCTACATTGTTAATAAAAAGTGAGCCAGCCATAAAAGAAAAAAATGAACCAATAACATCTTTTAAAAATATAGTACGCGATTGGCATAAGGTATCTTTAGATATAAATAAAGTAGCAATTAATGCTTTAAAAAACTATACGAATAAAGTTTGCAGAAGTCCAGGGCAATCAAACATACAACGTAAAACTGATTTTACTAAGTCAAAACTACCAAGCCAGTCTTCAGTTGACGTTAATAGAAAATTACGAAAAAGCTCTTCTACATATGCAAGAAAAATGCCAATTTATAATTATTCAACACCACATTCAAATAATAAAAAACCTAAAAATCCAACTAAAAATTTACAAAGTTACACAAAAGATAAAGATATATATAATCAAGGAGAAACTATCGTGAAAAGTCAAAACGGTGTAACCTTAAAAAATATAGATACTTTGCAAAGAAACACTGTTGAAATTGCATCAGAATTACAAATTATTCAAAATTTTGAAGGAAAAGAGGGACATTTAGACAATAGATCGAGTCAAAAATATTCAAATATTAGTATTCCAACTAGTTCCGTTTCTATTTTCACACATGAGAATATGTTTAATAAACAATTGTTAATCTGCAAAGACAGCAATACTAAGCTACCAGGAAAGACCTTATCACAAGATTCCAAGTGTAGTTCAATTTTAAAAGCAGCTCCACAGGAAAATGTAAATACACCACTCTCGTCAAATATATCATTAGTTAATAAGACAGAATTAACCAAGGAATCAGTTCATGAAGTGGAATCGAAAAAGCGCAAGCAAATATCACCACCGACACACAACAAAGAAGACGAAAACAATAAATTGTATTACCCTTTCATTAAAACAACAAATCCAACAAATATATCAACTAAGATGTCCAAAACTAAAAGTTTAAGTAGGAAAAAAGTTCTATGTTCCCCTAAAAGTAAATTTAAACAATATACTGCAAAAAACAGTCCAATTTACCGACATGACTTAAAAGGCAATGGGGAAGCGGATAAATCAAAATGTAGATATCCAATTGAAGTAAGAAGGAAGATAGAACATAATTTTAATTTTACGCAGCGAAATTCACAATTGACAAATACGTTTTCTAAAGATGTTTTAGAAAAGCAAAGAAGATCAGTTGGTATGGGTTTTAATAAAATAACGCCACAACCATTTAAAACCCCTAAAACTCTCACAAGAAAATCTGAATTAGAAAATCGTGTTTCATGGAAACGACAAATAAAAGATCCTGTTGATTCTAAGACTGTTATGAATCGTGATACTGTTTATTCAAGTCATTGGAAAAGGTCGTCTCAAGATATGAAATGCTTTTTAGAAAAATGGAGAAATCTCTTTGTTCCAAGATCTTCCGTACATTTACCAATGAAACCTACTTATAGATTAGATACAATAAAATGCGTACCACCGATAATAAATCCACAAGAAGATAATTTGGTTCCCAGAATCAAATTATCTGTAAATTGCGATAACAAAGATCGTAGACAATTAATTGAGCAAGCCATGAAAAGTTCATCAGGCTTTAAAGAGACATTCAATATTGGAATGGGACAGGATCAGATTCCAAGGAAATCTGCTGATAATTTGCAGAAACTAAAAGTATCTTCGAAAGAATGTAATGTTTCCGGAATTCAGCCGACATCTTTAATATCAGGTGATGAAAAAGAAACAAAAGAACAACCACAGTCAAAACCACTATTTGGAAAATGTATAGCAGAAGCAATAGAACCAGCTATAACTTCACATTTTGCAACATCCAACAATGGCTCACAATATGATTCATTCTCAGAAGAAAGGGATGTATCCTTTTCAAAGACTGAAAGGAACACCCAATTTAGTTCACCAATAGAGTTTGAAGAATATGTGAACAATAAGAATGTGTCTGATATAGCTCGAAAACATCTGAACTATTCACTAAATAAGAAGGCTAAAAATGATGGATCTCCTAAAAAGGTACAAAACAAGTCTCTTTACTCATTGAAAATACCATTGCAGAAGACTTCGGATACCGGTTTACTGAAATCATCATTAAAATTAAGAACAGATATGACGGAAAATTTTGAACAGGAAAGTCTTTACTCTGAAGAAGCCTTTCTCTCTGAGAACGCTTTGACAGAAAATAGTAATGAACTGAACCTTCCTCAATTTATAAATCATAAAGAAACGTCAATAGAAATTAAAATGCCTGAAATAAACAAAGATAACAAATTACAAACAAATATTGATAAATCCGCTCCCCCTCTATCAAGTAAAAACAAGAGTTCGAGTCAAAAAGACAGATTATACAATTTGGATAATGATACATTTAATTCACTATATCCAGAGACGGCCAGTAAACATTTAGCAATGGCATATCCCAAAGAAATGGTTCCACCAAAAGTAATATGTAAGAACTATGTAACATCAAATCAATGGCCAAAAAGTGTAAATGATAACACAAAAAATCTATTCGTTCCAGATTCTTGTGCGAATGACCAGAAAACAGATGCCATATATAACAAGGTAAAGAAAAACATACAAAGTTTTCGAAATGAGGAAAAAGATATAAAGATAATTCCTCAACTTGATCTTAATTTTGCAGAAAAAAATTCACAATCGGAAGGTGGAACGACAGACAGTAATATATTACTTGTTCCACCAATCTCATTAGTAACGGATTCAATTCAAGACATAAATAAATCGAATATGTCGACAGAAAATTTAAGTAGTGATTTTGAAGTTTCGGATAAATTAGTGCGACAAGAATCGCCAACATCTGAAGAAGTAAAAATAAATCACCTGAATTTTCTCAATAACGACAAGCTAGAAATTCCGCCACTAATAACTAATCATAAAATCACCGTCTATTCAAATGGACAAGCAGTAACATTTGATAAGGAAGACTCACTCAATCTCACAACAAAGCAAAATAAAGATCAAGCACGATTATTTAAGCGTTCTTCTCAAGAGATGAGCAAAGCGGAGTCAGAGTTTCCATCTGCCATTTCAAATGAAAGAAATAAAGTATTGAGTACAAGCAAAGAAGGTTTAATGCAAACATTAATACAAATAGAAGCGAATAGAGGGGAATATTCAAAGGATGCAAGTAAGCAATTGAAATCACAGTTTCAGTGTAACTTGAATGTGTTACAGGAAACTAAGAAAAAAGATAAAACAAATTTTGCAGATATAAGATTGGAAGTAGATGACATATTGACAAATCAACATCCTATTGTTGAAAATATTAATAGAAAGAATGTTGATATTAATTCTGAAAATAAATTAATCATAGTTAGAGACAAGAATATTTTACCAGTAGCAGCAACATGTGTGAATGATATTGTAATGCATAATAAGCCATTAGAAGTGGATAAAATAAATAAAACTACGTTATTTCCAAAAACTTCATCTCATACGGAAAATAAACTTTTACAGAAATCTGAGTATTCTTTTAATGGCTCAGATAACTTTGTTATACAACCAATCAATCATTTAAAAGATAATAAAAATGATGCTATTGTATGTGAACTAAAAAACATTGACGTACAAGATACAGTAACAAAAGCTAAGAAAAAATCCAGAGAAATACCAACAAATGTCGCAATTGCAGTACAAGTTACGCATTCAACAAATGATGTTATCTTTAAAAAGGGACATATTCCAGAGTTAACTGACAGCAAGAGTAAGCACACTGTTTCTGACTTTAAGAATTCACGAAATAAGCATGATTCCAGCCAGGCAGTTTTGGTTTCTTCATATAAAGACACTAACGAGGAATTAGAAATCACGAAAGATTCTGATTCACATAGTCAACCAATTCCACCTTCACCACGGGATAATTTCTTAGATCTCGCTCATAAAAAACCACAACACAAGGACGAATCTTCTAAGGCAGCAATTAAGTTATTTCCAAAAGCTTCATCTCATACGGAAAATAAACTTTTCCAGAAATCTGAGTATTCTTTTAATGACTCAGATAATTTGATTATAAAACCAAGTAATAATGAAATAGATAATAAAAATGATAGTACCCTATGTGAATTAAACAATATTGCAGTACAAGACGTTACGCATTTAAAAAACGATGTTATCTTTGATAAGAGACATATTCCTGAGTCTACTGACAGTAAGAATAAGCACACTGTTTCTGAGTTTAAGAATTCACGAAATAAGCATGATTCGAGTCAGATAGTTTTGGTTTCTTCATATAAAGACATTAACGAGGAATTAGAAATCACGAAAGATTCTGATACAAATAGTTTAGCAATTCCACCTTTACCACGGGATAATTTCCTAGATCTTGCTCTTCAAAAACTACAAAACATGGACGAATCTTTTAAGCCAGCAATTAATTTGAATATTACACTAATAGATGCAGATGTTAATAAAACCTTTCCTAAAAGTTTGAGTCAAGTAAATCAGGAAACGGATCAGCATACTAACTTAAACATTGTAAATAAAAGTGAGCCATGTAATAAAAAAGAAACAACATTAACAAAAGAATCTTTTTCGAAAATTAAAGCTGAAGAAAATAAAGATTTACTGCCTTTGAAGCAAGAAAAGTGTACGCAAAACAACATAGAAGAGAAATGCATGGCAACTGTTCTAAAATCTGAAAAACATAAAAATAATAAAAGTCAAGATTTAAGAAAATCATTCTCAGAATCATTATCTTACCAACGTAATACAACTGATGATGTGGAATCCATTAAGTATTCAAATCGAGATGATTTTATGTCTTGTGTGAAAGTTGACTCTGGTGTTTATAAAAATGCCACAAAAGATAGAGATGTTATAGAGTTAAAAGTACAACCTGTCTCTGAAACTATACGTGAACCGTTATTTAGTAAAATAGAAGATAAACACAAGACAGGTCAAGTCGTCACTGAAAACGTTTCTATTATTGAATTTGATAAATGTTTAGACACTACATTATTAGCATCCAAAGATGTTCCAAGTTGTACTAATAAATCAAGTCAACAATTATCACACCATCATCAAAACATTGAATCCGGTAATACAACTGTATCAAATTTCGAGAAAAGGAAGATAGAAATATTGGAAACAAATTTGCAGGTTCCTATCATTAAAAAATCATTGAAAAATTGTGATAATCGTAACAAAAAACAGTTACAATTGGAAGTTGAAAAGACTGAACATAGCGACGATAATAAATTGTCAGATGTTAGTCACAAAAAAGATTCTTTTAAAAACAAATCACTATTAGAATCTATTGAAAAAGCATCAGATGTTCAATTAGAGTCACTTCAGTATATTAATAGCCAATTATACAAGATTGGATCAATTACAGAGCCGTATTCTTCAAGTAAAATAATGACTGAAGATAAATTGCTGCAAATACCATCAACATCGATTGAAAAGATTTCCTCTAAGGCGATATATCCTAGTCAGGAGCTAAAAAGGCCCATTTTAAGCGACTCTAAAGTAGAACCCGTTGAAGATTACAAGAGAACTCCCGAAAGAATGCCGCAGAAATCAAATGAAGAAACTCATAAAATTCACAGAAAAACTTCACGTAACAGCATAGAAACATCAGAACAGATTAAACTCACTCCGAAAGTTTCTGAAAAAAGTTTTAAAGAAACTTCTGAAACCAGAGATATAAGATTTAATGAAGTCAGTCGTTGTAACAGAAGTAAATGGGAAGAGTTCGACCCAGTAGAAAAGTTGCTTACTCAGAAAACTATTGTTAATGTTAAAGACGAATTTGATTCACAAAAATTATCAAAATATGCTGATAGGAATACACTAGATACTATACCCTTGATAGACGTTAACGATACATCTCCTTACATGGTGCCATTAAAATCGAATTCGCAATCTCAAAATACATATAAAGTAGAAACACAAGGTCCAAAAGGTCAAGTAATAATTGGAAACAAAGAAGATCAATCTGATATAAAAGTACAGTCAGTAAATATTCAATTAGATGATAATAATAAAATAGAATTGGAAAAAACCTTCACACCTCAGTTATTACATTTTAACCAGATGACAGATCTAGATTTACAGCCTATAAAAACATTACCGGAAAAGGACTACTTAAGTATACCATTGGAATGTGATGAAAATACATGCTTTAAGGTAATGTGCTTAAAATTTGAGAGTAAAAAGGATGAAGTAACAGTTGTAAAATCTAAGAATGATCTAGGTACAGACAACGATGGAATAGCTTCACAGTCACTACTAATGCAAAAAACAAACGATGCTGTGGTTAGTAACACGGCACACCCAAGAGATGAAAACAAGTTTATTAGTATTTTTTCACCCAGCTTTAAGGACATTAAAAGGGATTCCAGCAAATATGATGAAAATCTTTGCTCCAGCACACAAATAAAGGATTCAACAAAAGATAACTTGAAAGCAATCGAATTATCTACTGTGAGAGTAAAAGAATTAAAGAAAGATACAGGTGAGAAAACAAATGTTTCAGCATTGAAATCAGGAGGAAGTAAATCAAGACATATGTCTCAATTCAAACCAGAAAGTAAATCAACTTCTATATTATTTCAAAGAAAGCAAAATATGAAAATGTCATCGACAAATACACAAACGGAAATTATTAGTAAGAAGTTAAATTCAACATTATTTAATAAAAAAACAAATATGAGCGCAACAAACAAAATAGCAAGAAATAATGAAGATTGCAATTTTGAATCAGTAAAAAAGATAAATTCAGCACAAAATACTACAACAGATGAGAAATTAGGAACTAACCAGCAATCCATATCCTATACAACTATGCCCAAAAGAGAATTGCGTCATGAGAAAAAGCCAGAAGCTGTTTGGTCGAATAAAATGCAGGATAAAACTACAGAAGCCACAAAATTAGAAGTATTAAAAACATCACTGCTTAATAAAAGCCATATGGATGCTATGTTAAAAAGAAAATTACCTAAGCAAATTAAAAATAAAATGAATAATTTGTTTCAGCCGGTATTGATTAAAGCAATTTATAATGGGCAAACATCTAATAAAAATGTTAAAAAATCAAAGGAAGTTTCAAAGGGTGACGACGGCTTAAAAAATACTAAATCAAACACCAAAAAACCTTTGGAAGCTGTAAATAAAAAGGGTAAGTTTCAAGCAGTTAAAGATATAACAATTGTAAAACGCCCTGTTGAAAATATTAATAAAACGGATTGTATTTCAGGGGATGTTAAATATTCCGCAAAACTGTTGCAAAATGATGCGTTTCAAAAGAAAAATTACGAGAAAGAACACATAAAATCGTGTGGTACAGGCAGCAAACAACAGGAAAATAACAAGCAACAAGATTTTGACAACAGGGATAAACTTAAAAATGATAACAAAGAAGATAAAAATGATGGAAAATTAGGCGAAGAGAAAGATATCGATAAAACTGGTTCAACAGAAAACAAGCTGCCTCAGGACAAAAATCCTGATAAAGATTTGTCAGAAAAGGCTTCTAATAATTCTCCAAAGCCAGAAAGCTCCTTTATAAAGTATCTGGAAATCATGAACATACATAAGCTGGAAAATAGTCCTTATACAAAGAATACGGCTCCGAACAAACCAATATTTCTTACAGATGGGTCGTTAACAATGCGTACTACTCCAGCACACAATGCATTCAAATCATTTGCTTCAGATATAAGTACTCAATTTCCAGTTTGCACAGCCTCTAAACAGATGATGAACATGAATAGAAGTGATAGTTATGGAGATTTTCACCTGTTCACACGTGAAACTAATGAAACTATTTCTGAAATAGGCAAATTTCAGGAAGTAAGTTCAGTATATCCCGATATTGTAAGAGAGTCTAATGATGACTTGTTATATAATCCAATAACTCAACAGCAGTCGAGTACGACTAGAACATGTAAAGATTTAATAGGAAATCTAACAAAAGAAACATCTATAAGTGTTCCTGATAAATTATATTCGAATATGGAATACAATAATTTGGTAAGTTCTAAATATGCAAACTACACTATGAACAGTTCACCAAACATACCAATATATCTGAATAAAGGCTCAATCACAATGTTAACGACACCGGCACAGGACTCAATTAAATCATTCCCCAAAATTGTAAATTCTAAATTTCCATCCTTTATAGTATCAAATGCACTAATCAAAAACGAAGAACGAAATTCTCCTCAACATAAAAATGTATTTGAATTCAATACAGTCACACCCATACTGTCTGATAATTTGAGCATTGACGACACAGAAATCAATGTTGAAAACACTCAAAGGGACACTACAAACTGTTCAGAATACATAATTTATCAGCCGAGTGAAACAGAAAGTAGCGCAGTTACGCAGAAAGGCACGCCTTTGCGCCAATCTTCAGTTAACAATGCAGTTTCTATATTGAGCAGTTCATCAAAAACAAGTACCGGTTCACAAACGCTATCAACAGTGAGACAGCGCCGGCTGCTGGCAGTAAGCAATACTAAGATGAGCATTCCTTCCAAAGGACAGTTCAAAGACAATTCAAACAGTTCAATGTTGAAAACGCATGTTCCAAATGTAGGAAAACCGACTTCAAATTTATTGAAAGCAATTAAGATGGAAAATTTAGCATTCATAAAACTGACGCCAAATCTATTTCAGTATAAGTTAAGGTCTTATTGTAATGCAAACGATGAAGTAAAGAAAGTTATTAAACCCCCAGAATACCGTGAAGAGAGGTGTTTAAAAGTAAAGATGGACACAGAAGCTCAGACAGAGATCATAGGACAAGATGACCTTGGTGATAATAGTAATAATACAAAATACTCTACCTCAGATGGCAAGAAATATATCAATCACAGTTATTCATTTCATCAAATTAATGAGAAAAATAGATGCATGAGTAAATCCGATGGTTTCCTTGCTTCCACCACACAATCGCTTCAAATAAAAGAGACGATTTCAGACGATACGCTCACAGTGGTAACAGCTGCTAACGATTTTTTAAAAGAAGCTGATAAAATGACGATACAAACAGAAAAACATGGAGCATTTCAAAGAGAGCTGAAGAAATTTATGAATACCACGGAAAATAGTATTTCATCACAACATTCGAAAAGAAACATCAAACAAGATCTTTCGTTTCAAGAAAAACATAATGAAAAATATTTTTTTGAAAATGTCCAAAATCAGTCACCGGAATTACTCTTTGACAAAGAAAGAGTAAATGAGTCATCTAGTGAAACGATTTTTAAGAATAGAAGTTCAAAAGATAGCGCATCACCGTTTTCTAATTCAATAAATATTGTTTCCTCTACAAATAATTCCCCTGTTGAAATGCCAGGTGAAAAATTAAAACACAAATATAAATATGATGTCGACTGTAATTTAGTTCAGCAGTCATATTTGGAAATGTTTAATGACGAAAAGAAGCAAACGCAATTTTTATGTCAAAGGAATTTAGGAAAAAATGTCATTCAGTCAACAAATATATTACAAGAAAATTATCCCGATGCTGAAAACCGCATAAAATTATCAAGTCCCATTCGACATGAAAAGTTTGAATGGAATAATGTTCATGCTGAACCACAAATTGAAATAAAAGATTCAAGCAAAAATTTTAAGAACGAGGTAGATATTATTCCAAATTTATCTAAAAGGATTTCTTCAGAAAAATCTCCATTTCAAAATATTCCGGAGGAATTGTGGCAACATTCAGTGGAGTTTATCCCTTTGGAAAATAGTCTACCTTCTGAGATTGAGTCTTCATATACATCATTTATGGAAGAAGATGCATTTATGCTTAACTCTAGTTTAGGAAATTTTAAAAGAGAACATCTGGTCTACGTAGAACAAAAATGTGGGGATGACGAAATTGAAGACAAAAAACCAAAAGTTAAAGGAGGCGCACACAAAGAAAAGAAATATAAACATTCTAAGCCAAGTGGTAGAAGGAGCAAACTTTTCTCTAAAAAGGGACGTTTGTCGGCTTCATCTAACAAGAAAATGAAGAAACAGACAACAATTAAGGATTTACAAAAAGAGGCCGCTAATCCTGCGAAGTTGATCCAACGCTTGAACAAGTTATCAAAAGAAGAGCTAAAAGACGAGCTGTCTTCGTACGAGCAAGAAATTCCGATTCACATGTTTTCTCCAGAATGCGATGATATCAAAATGAGTACGAAGACAGATACAGAACCGCTCATGAAGCCTAGGACACCAAATATATACGTTTTTCGTAAAAAGAATCCATGTCCCTCTCCAATTTCAAAAAATAATTCCACTCCAAAAGTATATAAGATAATTATGTCACAACAGGGGAACAAACTAAAGTCTGTTATAAGTAATAATATTTACCTAAATGATGCTAGTAACGAGACAGTAAAGCACAATTTTAAAGCCGTTTCTAATCTGCAGGAAATACCATTACCACAATCGTTTTGTCATGATGTTTCACAGGATGAAAAAGAATTAAAATCTGTCATAAGTAATAATATTTCACTAAATTATGTTAGTAATGAGACAGTACATCACAATTTTAAAGCCATTTCTAATCTTAAGGAAATACAATTACCACAATCGTTTTGTCATGTTGTGTCACAGGATGAGAAAGAATTAAAATCTGTCATAAGTAATAATATTTCACTAAATTATTCTTGTGATGAGACTGAAAAGCACAATTTAAAGACAATAAAAGCATCACAATCATTAACACCACCAAGTGATGACAATAAAAAACTTAATTCCTTTTCAGTCTCCAAAGAATCGATTGAAAGAAAATCTCTTTCAAATAGTGATAGCAAAATTAGAAGTGGATTAATACCAGAAAAAGCTTCCGATGAATCCCCTGAGGAAATTATTACAAAGCAAAGAAACGATTCCGATTCTACAACTCAAGCCTATCTGCCAAAATGTGATCTAAAATTCAACGAGTTTCAAGAAACATACACGTTACTTAAATGTGCTTCAGCAGAGTCTAAAAATCTGAGAGGAGAGCTAAACAGATATGAAAAGTTGAATACACAAAATTCTCAACAAATTTCACAGAATGAAATAGAAAAGTTTCAACAATCTAATTGTATACTTCAAAGAAACATAAATATCAAAACGAAACCGATAATATATGGAAATGAGAGTGACACATTAGATGAAATGAAAAATAATTCTCAGGATAAAAATAAGTCTGAGGATTTGATACCGTTGTCTATAACCAAATGGATTGAAGATATTAAAGACAGAAAACCCGAATTATCGCCATTAAGAAGAAAAAACTGTGTCAGTTTGTTAAAACGATTAAGAGAAACGAAAAAGGCAAAAGATTGTGAATTGAATCATCAAAAGGAATGTAGGAACATAAAACCAGTCGAAATAGATACAGCTCCTATGAATGTAATCAACACAGCTGATAACACCATAAAATTATCTCAGTCAACTTCCACGTATTCAAATTTTGTTGAAAATATCGTAAGAAAGCAGTTACTAGACATTGCGGGAGTTAACATTGATGCAAGTGCCTTAACAATACCGACCAAAGATAATTCAACTAAAACAATTCTAACACAACGCACTCTACGAAGCAAAACACCTGACGACGCCAAATCTTCCTGCATAACCTTTCATGATACAATTTCCGATCGCGGTAAGACTGGCACATTGTCATTCAACCACCCTGAGCAGATCAATGCATTTCAACTGTATTTACCAGGTCTAGACGAAATAAAGAAATTGGAACTATCACAGACGTATTCTTCGATGTACTTAGACAATCTGGCGGTCGGATTGCCTTTCGTAGAATATGACACATCTTACGAAGGCATCAAAATGGATTATTCGTTGTCATATCAGCATAAGAATAAGGAAACCGCACACAGAGAGACTGACTTAGAAAAGCAAAGGTTACTTTTCAAATACAAATTCGAAAAGGGATTACAACAACCATGTGATTTGTATTCAACTTCGAAACTTAAACACTTAAAATATTCGAAAGTTAAAGAAACTTCCATTTCAAAGGGTTTGTTTGTGGCCTATAGCAGTTTGAAAGAGTCAATTCTGAGAAGGTGTTTAAAGAGATATGACGGAGTAATTAGAACTTTTCGATATAAAATACTAAGTTTAATAAATCAAAAGAGGTCATTAAATTTTAAAAGACATCCGTTTCAACCGCGAGGAATATCAAAAAAATATTTGAAACATACTCTAATTTCGTATTCCTTTTACAAATTAAAAATGAGTGTACTAGGAGATGTTTTAAAAGATCTCACTAATGTTACTTGGCGTAATACTAGAAATCTATATATTAAAAGACAATTCAAGTATCCAAACTTAAAGGCAACCCTATCAAATAATGATAATAGGAATGAATTCGAAGAAACACCTGTATCTGTTGTCAATTTTTCTGATAAATCGCTTTCATCCGTAAGACCGAAATTTGCAACATCATTTTTGAAGTTTCCAAAAACTATTGTTAAGCCTAGAACTTCTACACCAATATTGAGGTACGAAAGCCCTAACAAAAAATCTGTTCAAACCTTATTCCAATCAAAAGAATCAGTTATGCGAATTGAGAAACCAGGGGGGAAAACTTCAACGAGTAAAATAAATTCCGAAAAAGTAAACCCAGCACAGCTTCCAATAAATCCAAATCCCGAAATCATTAATTTAAGCAAGAACATTTCTAGTGAAAAAATCTGTATTTATTCAACATTCGCGAAAAGAAAACCAAAAGATTCTGTAAAAGTCTCATCGTCACTAGTAAAACATGATTCTAATAAACTATTACAAAAATTAGGAAATATTTCTAGAGATCACTATTCTCCAACAACACATGGCATAGATAAGTTGAAAGCTTCACTAAAAAGAAAAAATGTAAAACACTCCGCAGAAAAATCAAAAGATGTTAAACAAAAAGTGTTTCAACAGTATGCAGAGAAAGAGGCAACACTAAACATCGCAAATTCAAAAGTTATGAAACAAAAAGTGTCTCCCCGTAGTATGGAAAATAGTATTAAGCATAGAAGGACCACCAAATCAAAACCGGCAAAAGTACAGTTTTCTTCTTCACTGAGTATGGAACATCATGTGCATAACAGAGTAGGAAAAACAAGTAGAAGTGGAAATAAATCTGGAAGTCTGGAATACAACAATAAAGTTAAGAAGTGGAACCGAACATGCATGGTAGGTAAACAGTCCGTACCAAAGAATAAAGAAAATATCACCTCTAAACCAATAGCTACTTTAAGAAATTATCTTAATAGCATATATCCGTCACTCAATTACTTTCAAAACAATACAAGATTCAAGCAAGTAAATGCATCACCAAGGGTATCATTAAAAAGAAAAACAAATAAATATTCAAAGAGTTTATCATCATCATCTCGAAACGATACATTGCAGGAAATAAGTGACCTTCAAAATGACTCACTTGATGCATCAAAATCAAAGAAATCATCTAGAAATAGTAAGCTAAAACATTCTCTAATGTTATCTAAATATGGCAGTTGCCATTTTCGTAATTCAAATGATCTACCCAAAGCTGTAAAACAAGAAAATAGGCGATCATCACAACCATTCATTAATAATATACAATGTCCACAAAAAAATGCACAATCTTCCATTTTCAAAAATTCTTTTACTGGAAATAAATATCGCGTTAACCATAAAGAATGTCATGTGCCAATGTTCACTAAGAATAATGATATCTCTCCGTCTGAGAAGAAAATTATGTCTAACCTTTATCATACCCTTCAAAGTATTTCTCCATCGCAGACGCGTAAAATGGCTTTGAAATTAAAAAGTAACAACAGGAATCATCATAATAGCACCTTTTTGCCTAGATTAAAGCAAAGAGAAGAGCCAGTTGAGAAAGTTAATTTCAATAATGCCAAGACAACTGAATGTCAATTGCAACCAGCGGAGTATACATCATTGTTAAATGAAGCAATTGGCTTAATTTGTGGGAAACATTTTCAAAATAAACCTCTAATTCCTCTGCAGAGGAATATGAACAATTTGGATGCCGAAAAGAATAACAACTTTCAGAGTTTATCGAATTTGGAAATAACAAATAGTACTGTACATCAACCACAATTCAGCCCTTTTACAGTTAATGACGTGCAAAATAAAAGCCCTATGGTTATTATTTTCCGAAAAGTGCGACGTAGGATAAGAAATGGTCAAACCTTACGAAAAGAAACTTCTACGGCAATGTATTACTTATCAAATTCTCAAACAAGTCGAGATACACCAGTTAAGCCTTCTGCCAATTCCTTCCATATGACAAGAGAATTTTGTATAGAGCGATACTCATCACATGTCATTAAAAAGATGACGCCGATGAAATTATTGAATCCACAGGAAAATACAATAAAATCAATTTATAATACAGGTTTTCCAATACAATTAGATTGTGCAAACTTTCCGATGTTTTCTTCGATGAACGAGTTCACTTCCAATTATTTAAATAATAAAGCTAAAACCTCAACAGACTGTAACAATAAAAATCCCAAAGCTATGAAAATTGTACGCAAAAAGTCAACCTCAGTTGTGTCTAAGAAGGTGTGCTTAATTCACTGTCCATTATCAGATATGCCTTTAATGTTTATGAACTGCACACACAAAAAACGAAAAAGAATATCTATTGAAAATCTAAGCAATGACGGATTGTTCGGGGATTATTCACGAGCAATTGAACGAGCTATTTGCACTCCAGAAAAAAATTTCGATTTTTTTTCAGATTGCCATTTAAATTATGGAATTTTAAAAAACTTTCACTGGTTAAAGCAATTAATGAAAGAGCAATTCTTTGATTTTACATGCGGGTATGATTTTGAATCTAATCAACAACAAATGCCTCAGTCGCAGGTCGGGAACCCTCTTAAGAAATTTCTCAGAACCATTTTTAAGCAGAATTATTTCAACCGGATTCAATCATGGAACACGCCAAATTATAGTGATGGAAATATGGGTATAAATGAATCTAGAAATTGTTGCATACATCTGAAAAATATAAAGAACCGTATAGTACTAAGATTACAAGCTGGAAAAAATGTTGTTAGCAAAACCAAAATAATGTCGTTATCAGTACCATCTACTATTTTGAAAAAACGGCGTGATAAAAATAATGAATATGCTTTAGAAGAAAAACATGTTATGGATATAAAATTGCAACCTATACAAGTTTGTAAACTATTTCATAAAACAAAGTTAATGTGTCAAATAGAAGTGTTAAGGAATTCTATAAAGGAAAAAAATGAAATGAACGTGCGGAAACGGATTCACAAACCAGTGGAATTTTACGAACCCAAATATTCAACAAAGAGTATGTTGAAATCTGATTATGAAGCAAATAAATCAATTTATAAAAAGTTGTCGAATTCTGCAAAAAATTCAGAGAGAAAAGTGGTAAATCCTGTTTTACAAATTATTTCCAAATATATTGGATGGTATATTCCTAGAAATACGCCTAATACCACGCGATCCTCAATTAATCATTGGAAATTACCTCATAAAATAATAAGAACACCTTATATACCCCCACAAATGAAATCTAATTTACAACCTGCATTCAATTTGGAAGGTGCGAGATATAATGTTAAACGGTGGCATCCAAAAAAAGTACCATCGGCAAAGTTTCGTGGCCGACTTCACAAAAAGTCTGAGTACATCAAAAAGCTAATAGCTGAGGAAAAAGCTAATATAAGCAGGAATTTAGTCATCCCCCTTTATAAATTAAGAACCAACCAGTTGATAGATGCCATTATTCCTAGTATTATTGACAATGTTATACTTGGTATACCTGAAGTCAATATCGACAACAGCATTCAGGAGGCACAACCTAAACCTACATCTAAGAAACTCAAATCGAAGATTGTAATCACACAAGACAATCAAAAACAAGGATTAATTTCCTGTCATCTGCTGCATTCAAGGAAGCAGTATGGTACAACGCAAGCAATAGTTGATAACATTCAAAAATCTTCTGATGTTCCTTCTGAAAATATTTCTCCAAATAAACCGATTTGTCAGGTTATTTTCGGAAGGGCAAAGAAACCAAATGATGACGAATTTCCACCATTATTAATTAAAAAAAAAAAACTTTTCAAACCATTGGTTTTCCATCAGCAGCCATTGGTAAACATGCGTCCTAAAAAACGCGTTAATTGGAAAAGTTACTTTTAGAAAAAGTAGCTCAATACATTTTGTTTAAATTGATTAAATTCAATTCATATTTTAATAATAATTGAAGCATTTGGACATTCATATGTAGCTCTAAAACAGACATCTGTTGTGACATTTTGTACAGCTTATATAGATTATTTGATGAAATGGTATCCCTCAATTTTTTCAAGGGAGTACCTAAACGTTTGTATAGACCCCTAAAGACAATTAGAAGGACAATTCAAACAATTGATGAATTATACATTCAAATGTTTCTTATTTGTGTTCCAGTTCACAAAAATACACGAAAGTGAAGAAATATCCAAGACAACAGTAGCATATTTTTGTTGCAAAAATAATTATGTATGCTTTTTATAATCTGTTATATAAATATATATATTTACTCTGTTTTCCAAGTGAAATTCCGATTAAGAGTAAACCTCATCAAATATTGTTTGACATTTTTTCTTTTTGCTATTATTATATTGGACCTTTAAATATGGGTATATTTTAAAGTTGTTACCATCTATATAGATTTTCAATAAAATGTTTAGGAAATAATATTAATGATGACCGAAAACTGTATAACAAAATATTTACATCTTATTAATCTTAATGTATAATTGTATAAATTAAATTAATTTTATATTTTACCATTTAAAAATATAATAGTAGTATATATTATTATTTTAAAAATTAGAAAGTATTTGCATGAGCGATACTTTATAGTTTGTTTAGCACCACCAGTTTAAGCAGATAAACTAGACAGAGTCCGCATCTGTCGAAGTGCAATTCCGATTTTCGTAAACAGAGTCCCCAAGCAGAAAGAATGTATAGACATGTTCCAAATAAAAAATGAATAAACAAATGAACCTATATATCGTAGGAGCAATTACAGAAGCTATAAACACAAATTTGTCTCATAGATGAAATTTCGATTGTTCAATACGGTGAACAAAAACAATTTAATAATTTTAAAGACCTTTAATCAAAGATATTGGATTATGCATTTTATTTGACTTTCATTTTGTGATTGAAACACATTTTTTTGTTTTATAAATATCTTGCATTTGTGTATTTTTAAATATTAGAAAGTATTTGTTTTTAATTTTACCTAATACATTAAAATGTTGTTTTTTTCATTGTCGAAAACTATATTTCATATTATACAGGGTGATTCATAATAATATTATTTCATTATTGCATTATTGCATTATGACTGATCAGAGTACCTATACCTTAGAGTTTTGAATTTTAGTTGCTGTATGGTATCATAAATCGGATAAAAACATAGCAGGAGTGAGACAATTAAAGAAACGATTACGAGATAGATTTAATGGTGAGCCACCAGACATGTGTATTATTAGAACGTGGGAGGAGAAGCTGTTTGAAAGTGGTACGATTTTGGATAGAAAGCAGGCCTGGGCGACCAAGTGAACGAGGTGATGAAATTGATAATGTAACAGAATCAGTACACGACAACCCAACTATGTCA